>PQWD01010678.1:0-70586 GCA_019425675.1 Leucinodes orbonalis
TATTTGAAAAACAATAGCGCCTACATCATTATTCAAATCGAACCAATAGTTCCTGAGATTAGCGCGTTCAAACAAACAAACAACAAACAAACAAACAAACTCTTCAGCTTTATATATTAGTATAGATTTATGATTCCTGAAAATTTCGCCAAAGTTGCTCCCTCGATCGACTGTCAAGCCGCATAATTAATGGCCCTATAATGCAATATAAATCCAGTAATAACCCAAAACATCTTTAGTAATACATTTGGAAGTATCGATTTTAAAATAACGTCTCCATCATCGTTTCGGTAAACAATCTCGGTCCTCTATTGAATTTTAAACACGGCTTAAAGGAACTCAAGTTCGCTTTTGGGGGCATCAGGATATTCATTTGTTGAAGTCATGGTTGACTTACGCCAGGGGTAATTGGAAACGTGCTGTCTTCTCGGCTTGTTTCGGAAAAATATTTTCGATAAAATGCGAGCTTCACTGTTGAATTATTTAATATTAATGCCGGTGTATCAATAGAATCAACTGAATGGAGTTTGACTTCTTTTTTATATTTTTTAATAGTTTCTTCATAAGTTCATCATCAAAATCTTTAAATTGAGTGTATTCAATATTTTATTGCTGCACTTTTTTCTTTTCATATTACTAGCGACCGGCCCATGCTTCGCATGGATGTAATGGTGATATTCGTAATAAGCACTATTAATATCTTCGAAAATATTCATTTAAATCATATGCTGTGAAGGGTAATATATATCTATATTAACTCAAAAATTTATTTAAGGTATTTAATTGGATAAGGATTAATGCTGTATTGCTTTAAATCGCTTCGAAAATTTGCCATTTTTTGTTGTTAAAAGTAAATGACAAAAAATGATAGTGTGGGATGTCGATAAGTGATAGATATATACCATCGCGGAGTTTTCTGTAGACCTTTTCAACGTGTACAATACAAAGAACATTATTTCAATAAATCTCGTAAGATTCAGTGTACGTTTGCAAAGTAAGCGCCAAAAATTAAATTATTTACGACATCGCATTAGAAACCTCAAAAATAAGTATTAGTTTTAAACGGATTTTATTATACATACAAAACTTCCTCTTGAATCAATCTATAAATTAACAAAACTGCATCAATATCCGTTGCGTAGTTTTAAAGATTAAAGCGCACATAGGGACATGGAGACAAAAAAGCGACTTTGTTTTATACTACATATGTAATGATAGTGGACGTATTGTGACATACGAAGTGTGTCGTTAACATCCACAAATGTCACTGGGTTAGCATAGTAGAATACGATTTTAACTATTCTGTGCATGTAGTACATTATAATACGTGTCGATTAAATTTTCCAGGCCACCTATTCAATATTTGAAAACAATAGCGCCTACATCATCCTAATAGCAATTTGGCACTTCATTGAAATGTTCGCTCGTTAACAACAGGCAGAAACTAATGTATTCCATTTACCTAAACCTTAAGAGAGCCTAAGTAGGAACTGAGTAATTAGTGGGCATGTTAAGTTTTCGCCTATTTATGTGCCAACAGCTGTAAGTTACTTCGAAACTTCGGTTACGGGCTTTTAACTCTTTGAGAGCATATGTTTGTCACTAACGAACTTGTTTGTTCCCTTGGCTTGAATATGTACGTGTTATATAGTAAAAGTAAGCTGCTAAAGGTATAATAGTAGAGGTATTGGATCCGATTTCCAGTCTTGTTACCCGATTATGATTGCCGTCACTCAATCGCGTAAACTGGTGGCTGAAGCGCGTAAATCGTGATAAACAATACTTATTTAGTTAGTGGTAGATTCAATACTGAGTCTTCTAGATAGCACCGCAGTGTCAGATATCGTCCCGTGAAACAAGAGTGGTATGCGCTTAGTGTTACGGGATGAGGGCACTGTAACACTATAGTGCCCTCATCATCACACCATACATTTTACTAGAAATTACCGGGTGTATGAGACCTAACATCTGTTGTCTTGGGTGACGGGCGAAGTGCGACATTGATGGAGGATGATAACTGGCATGGTTAGGCGAATCACTTTCAATGAGCGTCCTGACTATTCTGTACACTTATAAAATAAAAAAGGTACTCATCGAATCAAGTTTTAAGTGATTCCACAAGCAATGATTCGGGGTTTCTCTCAGGGATAAAATAAGAAATGATAATATTCGAAAGAAAACTAAACTTATCGGCATAGCTCACTGAATTAGTCAATGACAAAAGTGCATGACACCTGTTTCACGGGACGATATCTGGCAATGCCTACCTAGACGACTTAGCACCGAGTCTACCAGCTAGTAGTAGTAGTATGTCCCGGAGCCGCAGGCCTGTAGAGCAAATGCCTTCTGAGAGGGAGACCGCTTCTTGACAAGTGTAATGCTACGATTGTCAAGACGCGGTCTCACATTCGCGGCAACAATTTGCGGTATCATGAATGGTAGAGGGACTTATTAAACATAACCGTTGAATTTCGAAAACACATTAGTAGTGGCGGTATCTGAACCTGCACCTAATAGTATTAATAGTTAATAAATAAATATACATGTTGCACACAAATGTTTATACTTTTCATGTGGAACTCTGTTCCTTTAGATTAATATGAATAAATATCCACTGACACTTACACAGCGCCATCTAGTACAAGCATTTGGCCGGTAATATGGGTACTAAACAACGGATAAACATACTTATTAAAATATGTATTTTTGTAAATACATGTAAAATATTATACATAAAAAACAAATACAAACCCGTCTATGTTAAACCCGGTACTTGTAAAATAATAAACATCTCATCAATTTCACTAAGTCAATAAGTCGTCAATATAATATTTCCTGAAACATTTTGGTTTCCCTTTCCGTTATCTATCAATTATATAATGTTGGGGAGTATAACAAGGATAAAGGACATAGTAAACAAGTATAACGTAAACCTGGCAGCTTTGTACGCGAATCAATAAGGCAGGCAGATTGTTTAGGCGATGTTTGTTTTTGGACATTTCTCCGTCTCCCATATTTGTTACAAGAGTCAGTGCCTTTTCGCTTAATGTATCTGTAGTAAAATATGATCAGGAAATAAAATCAAGTGTAAAAATTTTTACTCAAACAAACACGGCAAGTTAAATAAAACCGTTTAAAAAATGAAATAATCCGAAAAGACCGCGTAGTACTTTCAAAAATCGACCAATCATTGACACATTTGACAACCCATGTAGTGTTATGGTCGAAACGTCGGTTACTACACCAAGAATTCGGGTTCAATCCTCGAGTATTACAAATATTTTTGTGCATGAACATGACTGTTAGTATTGGTCTCGGTATTTACAAAAAAAATGTATGTATGTTTATCAGTTGTTTAGTACAACTAACTACAAGCTTACGCTTAATATGTAGCTATATGTTGTTGTGTGAATGTCAGTGTATATTTTATTTATTATTGAATCTTAAATAGTATATTCAAAATCATAGAAGTCATGTACGCCATTTACATTATAGTGTGCCGTCACCACACGGCACACCTCACACCACTATATACCAAGAACCAGAAGCTGAAACGAGTCGTAATCATCATCATCAGCTCATTAAACGTCCCCACCGAGGGGCACGGGCCTACCCGTATAGGGTGATTAGGCCTTAGTCGTCCACGCGGGCCCAGTGCGGATTGGACGACTTCACACACAACTTTCGAATCTCTTCGCAGGCCTGCATGAAGGTTTCCTCACGATGTTTTCCTTCACCGTAAGAGCGTCGGATAACGAAAAATATATGTATTTTTCGAAAATTCGAAAATACATTGGTACGTGTCGGGATTTGAACCTCAGCCCTCCCGGTAGGAAGGCGACAGTCCACACCATTGAGCCACCGACGCTCTAAAACGAATCGTAATATTATAATAAAATTGTACAGTCATCATAATTAACGCTTTAACAAAAAAGTTCAAAAGTAGAGAGTAAGAAACAGAAAAGAAAACAAGGCTAGAAATGTTAACCGAATAGAAATCAAAATTTTTGATGAGCTGCGCCTACAATAGGCTTCGCTAAATACCGGTTATGTTGCAATCTCGAGAATCGAAAGCAAGTGGCATTCCGCCTTTCACTCTTTGGGTGATCTGAGCTTTCTATAACAGTGTTTAATAGAAAGGAATAAAGTCGAAGTTATGGCGGTTTTTATATATTGACTGACCAACGTCGCTGAGCAATTTACTCGCAAGTCCGTTTTCGGCAAGTGAGTTTTGTTTTACTTAGACGCACATTTTTTTATTTCGCAGTTGGTATGGTGACAAGGTTAAAAAGAAGAACATTAGTTCGTGAAATCAAATTAATGAGAAAATAAAAACATATGCAGAACTTCTCTTTAAGACAACGATAAAAATAATGGACGTTTAAGATTTTTGTATAGAGAATCTCATATTTTTAAAAAGTTTTATTGATTACCAGCTATTCCCGAGGTATTATCCGCGTTATAAAATATTCTCCTGCAAAACATAACTTAAAATCTAATTATTATATATTGCTTTATTTTTCTACATCAAAAAGTATTTTCAAAAATAAACGAAACCTATTTTTTTCGGTGTCCGCTCGAACGCAGCACGCGCGTAGATGGTTTGTTAATATTTACACGTGCTATGCACGACCGCTTTTTACATCACCTACCTGCCAAAACAAGTCTCGTCCAAATAGGTCCAGTCGTTTCAGAGATTACCCGGAACAAACAGACAGACAGGCAAAAATTAAAAAATAATGTTGTTTTGTATCTATCGTATATGATATATTCTTATGTATGAAGAATAAAAAATTGTTATATCAATGTTACAAACATACACTCCATTTTCATTAACCTTCAATTAAGCAAGCGCGCGGTTGTTTGTAACAGTCGCGTGTAATCGAAAAGACCTATCAGAGGCATTACTGGAATAAAACAATGATTATTCGATAGTAATAATTTCGGTTCATATATGTATTGTCATTATGTTTAAACAATTACAAAACAATTAACTTAATTAAAGCATTATACAGTCAAATAACACAAACATTATTCGGCTTAAACGGCCATTAAGTGACTTAAAACCTGTAAGTGTCACTACTTCGGACTGCCAAAACAAAAAAAAATATAAAATAATAAATAAATAATAAATAAATAAATATCCACTGACATTCACACAGCGCCATCTAGACCCAAGTTAAGCGTGAAGTCTGTATTATGGGTACTAAACAACGGATAAATATACTTATATACATTTTTTTTTTGTAAATACATACATATTATACATAGAAAACACCCAGACCATTACAAACAGACATGTTCATGCACACAAAAATTTGTACTGCCCGGGGATCGAACCCGGAACCCTTGGTGTTGCAGCCGACCTCTCAACTGCAACACCAAATGGGTCGTCTAAACCAATACTAAATCTAGTTTTCTTCAGGATCTGTTTCTTCACCAACATAATAGTTATTGAAAATGAAATTGGTGTGTCTTTAAGCTTCGCCGAAAGAATTGCCTATTTTTTTTGCTGGACATATTTTGCATCTTTCTCTGCATATGCTGAAACTAAGTAGTACTTGTTTCATCACCAGCAACATCTTCAATAAATTTTCTTGGAAAGTTAACCATCGTTGCTGTTTTTTTAAGTAACGAATTGAACAGGACGGTCAGGACGGTCAGGACGCTCACCTGATGGCGGCATTGAAGGGGGAACAACTGATAGACAGTTATTATCCTCCATCAATGCCGCACTGCGTCCGTTACCCGAGACAAGAGATGTTAGGTCTCTTATACTTATACTCTTCATAGAATGCACTCTTTAGCCAGTTCAGTCACCGACGCTCTAATCTAATATGTTAGTGTTTACAAAATAGATAATTTTGTTTAGTACCTATCCATAATACAAGAACCTAGTACTTAACATATTGCTAGATTGTGATGTGAAGGTGGATAGATAATTTGATTTATGAAGTCGTTATCAAATAAGATGCGAGGCTTATCTGTGAGAATTCAATTGATATTGGTGTCAATGAGTCCGTACAGTAGGTAATCCTTTCTTTAAAGCTTGCGGCACGTGTACCCACTATAACCAGAAATAGTTGCGATGTATGGTATGCCTAAAATGGCTCGCGATGAATCCGCTGCCTGAATAACCTTTAGAAAACCTTCAGAAAGGCCTGACATGGGTCTGCAATATATAAGGTTACGTCTACATTACAAAAACAGAATTGAACTTGTGACTTTATACAATTTGAATCAGATATTTTACAGACATTATAAAACAACATGTAGAGCGTCAGTGGCTCAGTGGTGCGGACTGTCGCCTTCCTACCGGGAGGGCTGAGGTTCAAATCCCGACACGTACCAATGTATTTTCGAATTTTCGAACAATATATGTACGTTATCCGACACTCTTACGGTGAAGGAAAACATCGTGAGGAAACCTTCATGCACGCCTGCGAAGAGATTCGAAGGTTGTGTGTGAAGTCGTCCAATCCGCACTGGGCCCGCGTGGACGACTAAGGCCTAATCACCCTATACGGGTAGGCTCGTGCCCCTCGGTGGGGACGTTTATGAGCTGATGATGATGATGATGATAAAACAACAAATATTGCCTACTACTACTCACAGAAAAAAATGCATGTATGTCTTTGCCAAACTTTTGAAGTGCGAGAATTAATATATGAATTTATCTCACGACCCATAGACGTCGACTAGTACACCAAGGGTTCCGTGTTCGATCCCCGGGCGGTACAAACATTTGTGTGCATGAACATGTCTGTTTGTATTGGTCTGGATTTGTTTTTAATTATTAGATAATAGAACCACATTTAATTTTGTACTAGTTAGTTCTGTTAATAAGGATTATGCTTAACAACTATTACTAATATTACTTTCAAAACTTTCCGCTTAATGCTTACTAACATTTTCAGCATAGATTACCCATGTGCAGAATACCTAACCTTATTATGATTTTGTTTTCGATGAATGATTTTGTTTTTTTTGAGATTATTTTTACCATTGCATGGCTATTTGATTAACTAAGCTATTTAAAAAAATCCGTAAGAGAACTAAAGATACGAACATAGCCCGCTGGATCAGTAAGTTGAAGTGGTAGTGGTCCGGTCACGTATATCGCAGAACCGATGACCGTGCAGCAGACGAGTTCAGGAGTGGCAAGCGTAGCGTAGGACGCTCGCACCTAGGTATCGTCGACATGTGAAAGGTCACAGGAGGCTGGACGAGGAAAGCAGAGGACTTAGATACCTTGCGCAAAATGGGGGAGACCTGTGTCCAGAAGTGTAGTGCGATAGGTTGAAGAGAGAGGTAATCCAGCAAACGGTTCACCTGATGTTAATTCTGCCTCCCATGAAATCTCGTTAGATAACAACAACTTTGTGGCCTACCTTAAAATGGAGAGGTAAACGGAAAAATAGAAAGGACACATCCTAGCACTCATGGAAGTGAAAGGGTGTTTGGACACCCGGTAACCTCGGCCATTTAGCGGAACACAACGCAAAGGGTTATTAAACTAGTTTCTTTCGAAGTCGCGGTACACTCTGGTTCATTCATACCACAGCATTATTATTCCACAGTTTTTCTTTCTTTCTTCAAAAATAAAACCTCTCATGTCAAGGTATAAGTCCTCCAAATTTCGTCTTTCTTTCTCCGAAAAAAAAAATTAATGAACAGGACTGCCTTACCTTATGTTAAGTGATACGCCTGAGCATGACAGAGTGGCATTGAAGGGGACCAACCACTGATAGACAGTTATAATTCTCCATCAAAACATACTGCGCCTGTCACCCAACATATCAAATGTTATACCCGGTAATTTCACTTGCTACAGTGTCCTCAACCCGAAACAAAAAAGTGCATAGTACTTCTATTTAAAGAGACGATATCTGGCATTGCGGAGGTACCTATCAACTACGACTCAATATAGAGTCTACTACCTAGTAGTTTTCTTCGAAAAAATATATACAAAATTTTCAAACTGTTTTCAACAAATTGATATCGCTTCTTTGTACCAAGTCACCTTTCTGTATTTACATTGTATTAATCAGAATTATAACAATTGGTCTCGAATGTTCTCTGAAAGTTTGTGCATCGGCATTCTAAATAATCTACACGAAAATAGAAACTTAGTGCTAATGTTTTACCTATTAGTCGATTGGTAGTCCCTAAGAATTATTTTCCCTAGCATAGTAGCCACAAGTAAACTTGTTACATTAAGATATTAAGTAAATCCTTTGTTGTACGGAAACAGAATATTACAAAGTTAATATTTTAATTTGAATATATAGATGTGAAAATAGAATATTGCTTTGATCAGCTTCTTACTTGAAAATATTAATGTGACGTATTAATATCAAATTCACATTAAAGACACAACACACTTAAAAGTAACTATTATGGTCTAGTATCCATAAATTCTGAATCAATGGGTATGTCGCAGCACCTTAGACGTTATCTTCATCATTCGTTTAGGTAATACGTAAGGGAGTCCATCTTAGTATAAGGCCTTGATCATCACGACCCTATTTTTTGTTATCATCTATTTTGATTAATATTATACTTAACTACTTAATTATACTTTTGTAGATAATTATATTTTACTAATACTTAATATGATAATAATTGTGAACATGATTCTGTTTAATACACAATTTTTTTGTAAAGAGTAACTACAGAGTTTCTTGCTGGATTCTTCTCAGTGGAAAACTACCATCCGAACCAGTGGTAGCTTCATTTATCATGAACTGTAAGGACCTAAACTGGATAAACTATTGCCATGCGCATAAGTTTTTTTATATTTTGAGTGGTTCTTAATCCGGCGTATATAATTCTGTACTTTGTTAAATTATTCATAATTTCTAGACACGGAAATCCCATTAAGGCTAATATACAAGATTTTCCCTAACTAAATGTGCCCGAAAAATGAAGGGAAGGAAATCACAAAAATATGTTGGGTTGATTGATCGGATTCGGTATTAATAGTATATCAGTGTTAAGAAAGGGCAAAAACCTTTTTTGTGGGTTAAGCTTAACGTTTATCCTTTCACTTAATAATTTGCGTATTTGGACTTTTGATAATTTAGTTACAGTTTACAGATCGGTAGTTCCACTCCATACTAGTCCTCGATGGAGTTCCAGTTTTAAGATATATATCCTGTAAATCGTAGACTTGAAAGCTAACTTATGACAAAGTTCAACGCTCTGTAACTTTGGCTCAACAATATCAGGCTTAGTAATGAGTTCCGATAGCATTTCAGTACATTTTTGTGGTCTTTTATGTTAAGTATAAAATAACTAATGGTTATGCTAGTCAACAATAATACTATATAACACTTTTTAATCAACTCCAAAGTCGAGGGATAATCTAATCTTGGTACCTTGGATTGGCCGACTTCACGCATAACCTTTGAATCTCTTCACTGATATGCGCAGGAACCCCCTCACGATGTTTTTCTTCACCTTAAGAGCGTTGGATAACATACATATAAATTCGAAAACACATTGGTATGTGGCGGGATTTGAATCTCAGCCCTCCCGGTAGGAGGTCAACAGTCCACATCATTGAGCCACCGACGCTCTTCAGCAACATAACTTTATTCAAACAATTGGGGGCATGGTAGTGCCCCCGTCAAATCGAGCGCGATACGAGCACTGCCGTACCATCCTTAACAGGATCTATTCCACTGCATTTTCAGGCCCAAATTTGAGAATCCTTGGTTAACACCAAAACGCTATTTAATATTAATAATATTTTTGGTATATATAATTATATTCAGGACTTTACAAAAGATAAACTCAGAAACGATGTTTTCCATAAAATTGTTACCCATATAACTCGCGATCAGCAATAACAAATCCAAGATGGGATAGTTAAAATAATAATAATATAACCCTGTAGCATTCAGAACACGAGTGAAGAGGCTTTTTCTGGGCAAGCTCGCTTCACCTTAGAACTCGTCTCTTACACTTGAACAGTCTATGAGGAAGAGCAAGCCGATCATGAATAAAAAAGTCGAAGTGGCAGAGGCCGATCACGTATGCAGAACTCCAAATTTCATCTTCACCACCTGGATGATATGAGATCTTCCACAATTTGATTCTGTCGTCAAAAAAATCTTCTTTTTCTTCATAGCGTGTCGAAAGCAAAACATCAAAATTTTAGCGGCCAAAATGACAGCATTATCCGATCTATCATAAGATCCTTCCGAGTGCTGCTGCCAGGACACGCCGGGCACAATATCAGATGGGCCATCGTTTGTTTTGAACCACAAAGGCAATCAATGTCCTGACCACCCAAAAACCCATCTAGCCAAAATGACTAACTGCAGCCAGTCTGCGTCCGAAGCCTATTTAAAGACCAGATTGGCCACGACCACTTATGCCCAGGAGGTAAACCTGTTTCCGAGAGGGAGATAAAGGGAACCGGTGTATTCGCAGTAACCTTTGCTCGCCAGAGATAAAAATAGGAGTTTAGGAATATTTAGGAAACAGACATGCACACAAATGTTTGTATTACCCGTGGATAAAACCCGGAGTCCTTAGTGTAGTAGCCGACGTCTTAACCATTACACCAAATGTGTCGTCGAGTATTGATTAACTCAATAATATTATAGTCGAATCTCATGAGGGATTTTGATCATAACAGAGCACTAATAACAGTGCGGTCTTTGTTACAAGATACAGGGAGAGAAAGTTTTTTCTGATAAATAATTTCTTTGCTTTAACGGAGGTCCAGCGCGACTAAGCGTTTGAATTATTGACGACCGTCTTGTCTTCACGGCTTTAATGTTTTGTTTGAGTACTCATACAAAGATATTTATGGTTGTGTCTTACATATTAACGGTTATTTTGTTTGCATTGTGCGTTGGTATTAACATTGCTAATACTTAATTAAAACAATAAATTAGCAAAGTTTTCATAGTTACGAGCAGTATATGCATTATGCTTGTAAACTGTTTTGATCTTATATTAGTACTTCGTTTTTATGTGGTCTAATTGGTTGAGATGTCGGCTCTTTTACCAAAGATTCCAGGTTCTATCCCCGGGCAGTACATGTATTTGTGTACATGAACATGCCTGTTTTTATTGGTCTGGGTGTTTTCGGTGTATAATATTTATGTATTCACAAAAAAATATGTATCTAAGTATGTTTGTCCGTTTTGATAGTACCCATAATACATGCTTCACGCTTAACTTGGCTAGGTGGCGCTGTGTGGATGTCGGTGGATATTTATAAACTATGATATAGAAAAAAAATATTTAAAAAAACAGACACAGAATTGGAAGATTATTATAGAAGTGTTCTTAATAGTTATTTTTTGTTATACCGTTAAATTACTTTTCAATTACATGAAGCAACATATTATATTTTTATCTTCATTTCCATCCTTATATAATGCCATTTATCCACTATGCTTGGAGTTTTAATGAAATTTATATTATGAAGCTGAAGAGTTTGTTTGTTCAACGAGGTAATCTCAACAACTACTGGCTCGATTTGAAACATTTTTCAGTGTTAGATAGTTCATTTATCGTGGAAGGCTGTAAGTTATAGATTATTACTCTTAGAATAATAGGACTGGCGCAGCACGGGAAAATGTTTCAAAATCGGATGTTTTTTCCAAGTGAGAGTTTCCGCTGCGTGCGTTGCGTAAACGGTTAAAGTTTCGCAAATATTTTATTGTTTACTTCAAAATTTCTAAAAAAAGGTCACAACAGCATAATATTATGCCTATATACTATAGTTAGCTTACTATATTCATTTTTTTGCTAACCGAATTTGTTCTAGAATGATGCATTATTTGCGAAGGTGTTTTCATAAACAAGATATTAATCCTTATCCAAATAAATGCGCTATTCATTACAAGTCTTTAATTTCCAACAAAATTGTAGTTACTTTATTCATGTGAAATAAATATATTTGAGATATCACAGTTTTATTTCAACTATGTATATAAATGAAGTAGCGGGTTAAAGTTAGCGTTGGCCGAAATTAACTATGCCACGCCGACGCAGTCGCACGCGAAAACAAGTATGTCCCAAATTTAATATATCACTCAGAGGTAATTTTCCTGTAATTGTAAATAATATAAATTTTGTCTAACAATACTTAATAATGTGTTACGGTTATATTGTTCACAGTTTTATTTATCTATCATTTGAATACAACATTTCACATTAATTTCAACTGATTGGAAAAAATATACAAAAGATGGAAATTTTGTAAGGAAACCTCAAGTTGCGGTAATTTCAATCACTTGAGCTATACAATATTAAACGTAACGACTTTCATTGTTGGAGAGATTAACAAAAGTTTCTAATTCTCATTTTTGTATTTTTTTATGTTATAAGTGTACAGGACGGTCTGGACGTTCACCTGATGGTAAGTGATACGTCAGACCATGACAGAGCAGCATTAAAGGAGAACAACAACTGATAGACAGGACGTCACCCGAGACAACAGATGTTACGTCTCTTATACCCGGTAATTTTACTAGCTACAGTGCAGTCATCTCGAAACACAAAAGTGCATAACACTCCTTCACGGGATGATATCTGGCACTGCGGTGGTACCTACCTAGACGACTCAGTATCGAGTCTACCACCTAGTTATGTCATAATATTAAGCTTATTAGCGAAAGCAGAAATTAATCTGGCATTTACTCATTGAACAGACGGGCATTTATAGGCAAACATTTGATATCCCACAATAATCAATTATTGTCATCAGAACTCAGAGCGTGTGCAAAATTTCCTCCTTATCCTTCGATTAGAAGATCGGGAAGCGGGTCAAATTAAGATTCCAAGAGTTTCTAACATAGTTACAAGTGAAGCTAATAAAAGCGTGTTCAAAAGCAGAACCATCCTACCACTGAAAGTTAACTGACGTCTGTCTGCATATATTTTATAATAGACATAGTCATTAAAAGATAGAATTATCATATCTCAGAAAGTTTTCATTCTGAATCATCTTTTGGCATACTTTTCATATTAAGCATGCAAGTAAGTGTGCAAGCAAGAAACAGGGTGCCGTCGACGAGGAATAGTAATTTTTGTATAGTTACTGTTTGACTTGTATACTGCTCTGTCATGGTCAGACGTCTCATTTACCGTCACTATTTGACGATGCATTTGGTGTAATGGTTGAAACGTCGGCTACTATACCAAAGTTTCTGGGTTCAGTCTCCGAGCAGTACAAACATGTGTCCGTGAACATGTCTGTTTGTATTGGTCTGGGTGTTTTCTATGAATAATACGTATGTATTTACAAAAAAATTTTTATAATCAAACCCCATCGATTTTTTATCTATTTATATAACATATTTGGTATTTATTTATCATCATCATCAGCTCATTAAACGTCCCCACCGAGGAGCACGAGCCTACCCGTATAGGGTAAATTAGGCCTTAGTCGTCCACGCGGGCCCAGTGCGGATTGGACGACTTCACACACCACCTTCGAATCTCTTCGCAGGCATGCATGAAGGTTCCCTCACGATGTTTTCCTTCACCGTAAGAGCGTCGGATAACGTACATATATTTTTGAAAATTCGAAAACACATTGGTACGTGTCGGGATTTGAACCTCAGCCCTCCCGGTAGGAAGGCGACAGTTCACACCATTGAGCCACCGACGCTCACATTTATTTATATCAAATAGGGAGCGACAGTTCACACCATTCAGCCACCGACGCTCACATTTATTTATATCAAATAGGGATATACATTTATATTAATTTTAAGAGATCATCTCGACAAGGTCTTTGGCACGTTCGCTACAGGTGTAACAATGTTTAAGAAAGCTCCAGTATCATATTGATTTATGTGCAGTTCACGAATCAATATTTATATCTTACCTGAAAATTTTAAACATTCTACAAGGATATGATGCACATCATCAATTGTGCCACAGCGATCACAAATAAAAGATAAGTATATTTGTTATTTAGTACTCGGAATACAGGCTTCACGCTTAACTTGGGGCTAGATGGCGTTGTGTGAATGTCAGTGGATATAGTTATTTATTCAGTGAACAAACTGTCCGTCCTAATCACTTTACAATAAAAAACATTACTGACTGCGAGATCAGGTGATTGTATAATCAAAGTGCACGTAACGTTACTCGGCAGGCGTCGTACGGGACGGGAAGCTGCGCGAGCGCAGTCAACTTGAGAAACTCGAAGGCGGCGCGCGCAGCCGCTAATAGTATTGTGTGTTATACATGTCGTGTAGTGTGTTATAGAATAAGTGTGTTTTTGTAAGTATTCCCTATGATAATTATTAATGAATTATGTTTTATAATTTTAAAAATCGTCAAAAAATATTTATGTAATTTCAATGTATTAATTTGAATATATAACCTTTAATTAAGCTTTATTGCTTTTAGACAAAAATGATAATGTTACACTTGAATGAAAATACATGATTTTTATAAAGAATCATGCAATGAAAGTATTAGGCAATATTTACATGCATTAAAATTAATTTGATTTAATGTCATTACCGTTGAAATTTAGAATTAGTACATAAGTGAAACCATATTGTACCAAAAATCTTGAAAATTTTTTAACTAAATACATATTATAATGTTATATAATATATTTTTTTTATAAAAGTTTGATAGATTAATTCGACAGAACTTGAAAAATTATAAGTCTTAGAAAGCTATTTATAGGTAAAAAATCTGTATTTCTATCCAAATACTTACACCATATTTTTTAAAACTGTACGAAAAGTATCATTATATTGTTTTAAATGCGCGTCACCAAAATAAAACTTTGATAATGTTATAATAAATTTATAAAGTTAATTAAATCCTTAAGTCAGAATCCCCATGGTAAATTCACAAAAAAAAATATTTCTGATAAAGAAAACCAAAACTAAATTTCAATATCCAATACTAACGCAACAAATTCAAATTTGCGTACAAAATGTGGTGACAATAAAATCGTAGTCGAATTAATGAAACCGAATATAGCACCAAAATTATATTTTTCCTTAATCTGAAAGGTAACAATATTTTTTTTATTTAGACGTCATTTTAACGGTACAATTTTCATTTCATTACTTTTCATAATCATTTCAGTTTGCCTATATTTTCATTTCATTACTTTTCATAATCATTTCAGTTTGCCTATATTTTCATTTCATTACTTTTCATAATCATTTCAGTTTGCCTATATTTTCATTTCATTACTTTTCATAATCATTTCAGTTTGCCTATATTTTGTATGGATGTTCCGCTGCGGCCTTACATCCGTTGCTTTATTGTTACTTTTTAAAAACCGCATAAATTTAAGAAGTTTTTAGCTTCGTATTTCCACATTTATATGTACTTACTATTGTACATAAATGTTTAAATGAACCTAAAACCATAATTTTTGATATTTATGAGAAAAGTTTTACAAAATAAATATTTTGTAGATCGTACAAGCATATTCAGTGCGCCCGCGCCGCCCGCCCATCTAACCCGAAGTTAAGAATGGAGCTTGTAGTATAGGTACTGAACTATGAAGTATAGTTGCAAGTATACTTTGACTATACTTTGGTAGGTATTGATATGTAATACATTTCACAATCTGCATCATATATATCTTTTTGAGTCAAGTCAACATCCCAATTAGATGGAGCATTTTGTGCAAACGTTAAAAACTGTAGTTTTGTTTCGAAAACACAATCTCGTATTTAGCTCTGTTTTTGGGTGATACCGGTTATAATGTATATGGATTTTAATTACAAGTAAAAAATATTGTAGAGTATTTTAAACGAGTGTCATCCTTTGAATTATTTTAATTTTGTGAAATCCTCCAGTAATTGTCCATGTTTCAGCTTCGTATGTTAGTATGAGTAGACCGCAATGCTCAAGTTCTTTTTTATTGAATATTGTTTCTTATAATTTTACTTAGAATGCAATGATGTAATCGAAAAAAAGTGTTCTGAATGCAGTGCACACATACACATAATAATATTTTGAATTTCGAACACATTTACCTAAACAAAAGAGTACAAACTGTACTCTCTTCGGCAGTTCGTTTGTTCTCTTAGGCACGGATGGCGTATCTGCCTTTATATATACAGAATATCATTGCTTAGAATGTAACAAAACAATTTATTAATAGAAAAGTAAAAATGTTTTTCGCTTGGACGTATAGATAGATAATTCTTTATTGCACAAAACAAATTAAACACTTAACATGATTCTGCACAGGAAAAAAAGTACAATTGGCGGCCTTATTACTAAATAGTAATTTCTTCCAGACAACCAACTTAAAATAGAAGAGGACAATTGAAAGAAGGGGTATGCATACATATAAACAAGAATAAGGGAAATACAAATAACCTAAATATATACTTAAATACATACATATGTAACTATCAACTTAATATATATATATATATATATATATATAAAGAAATTACATTAGCATAATTTTTAATACATACATACATAGTATAATATTGCAAACAAAAAATACCTAAATTAAATATACAAACTTTATAATATACAAAATAATATACTACGATTTATTCAACTTAAATAACAGTGACAGGCAGGAAAGGATAATGAAATAATCCACTAAGCCAGGAAATAATCCTTGACTGACTTTTTAAAAATAGAAGAGTTTTGGATTTACGAATCGATAGTGGTAAAGAATTCCATAAACGAACAGACTGCACAGTAAAGGACTGAGTGTACACATGCGTAGAATGAGGAGGAAATATAAGATGGAGTTTATTAGCTGTGCGCAAATCACGACCCTGTGTGGGTTCCAGGAACTGAAATCGTTCTTTAAGGTACTGAGGAGCAGAAGGAATAAATAAAACTGTAAAAGAGAGAAAGAATGTGAAGGTCACGACGCTGCCGAATAGGAAGCCAGTTAAGCTTAGCACGGAAGAAGACACATGGTCATACTTTCGTAGGCCAAAACAAAAACGAATACAAAAGTTTTGGAGACGTTCAATCTTGTTAAGAAGATGCTCATTAGATTTAAGTAGCAGCTGTCAGCGTAGTCAAGAATAGGAAAAAGCAAAGCTTTAACTAACGCAACCTTGGTTGGTATTGGTAAGAAGTTCCTTAGCCTGACAAGAGAGCCCGCCGCAGCATACAGCCTCTTGCTGACCGTATCTCTATCTACAGCTGAATATAGGTTTACGGAATTTTTAATAGCGATATTCTTTACTAATCAAAATTTCCAATTAGTAAGACTTTAGTTTCTATAAGATTTCTAAGCTTATGATATAACCATTGTAAAGTTATTGATTTGTTTCCCATGGCAACAATTAACTGTTTAAAAATATTGATAGGCAATTATACTTTTGAATACTTTCTAATTCTTTTGAATGACGCAAGTGTTTGAAAAGTTTCTGTTAATTTTTAATTCTTTTTGGAAAAGGTTACGCAAACGTTATGTGGTATGAACATTGTATTTTGTTGTATACTTCAATAGAAAATCAATTACCAGACGTCTGATATATTTTTTTATGTACCAAAGTGTATAAGACTGTCAGGACACTCACCTGATGGTTAGTTCTACGCCTGACCTAGGTTAATCTCTATCAATGCCGCCCTGCCGTCACCCGAGACAACAGATTTAAGGTCTCTTATTCCCGGTAATTTTACTAGCTACAGTACCGTCATCTTTAAATGCATGAGTGCAAAACATTTCTATTTCAAGGGACTATATCTGTCACCTAGATGACTCAGTATCGAGTCTACCACCTAGTAACAAACAACCAAACTTCTAACAGTAAAAGTATTTGATGGTTGCCAGGATTTTGATTGTTTACTAACCAATACAAGTTTTTCGAACTTTACACAATGAAACTAAAGTTTTAAATGACATTGCATTTCTGTCAACTTCTGTTAAATAGCAACTGAAATGTTGATAAAAATATTGAAAATATAGACAATAGATTTGTATTGTGCGTTGTGAGTTTCCACCCGTGATACGTATGACCGCTTATGAGCCTGTATGCACATGCATGCGCAGGATTAGACACAATGTTTTCCTTCAATGTTAAAAAAATCAATACCAATTACAATAAGCCTAAGGGTAATTTAAAAGAAGTTTAAAGTATTAAAGTTTAAGCATACTTATGAAGTTAAAAATAAACAATCGTAATGTCAATCAATTATGCTCATTAACACCTGTCAACAGCCAAACAAACTTCAGTGGCTCGTGGAGAGACTTAATTAATCCAAAGGGAGGCTGTGAAGGTTTAATGTTATTACAAGTTCCAAGTGCGGAAACTAACGGGACGTGATTTAGAATTGCTGCTAGGGCTGCCACTAAGGTTTTGAATGTTTTATTTCTCTTAAAGATTCACGAATTCGCATGAGACACATCACACATAGGTAATACTTAACATCACTCGTTTAGGCTTTTCAAAATGTTTTTCTATTCCGGCTCATCCCCCTATTTATTGATTATGGTCAGGGAGTCAATTATTCTTTTTTTTCATATACATTCTTTATTTGCTTTTATATGTATATTTTTATTTGCTTCTTTCTTTGTTTTTCTTTTCTCTTAATAAAATTATTTACCTAATATCTATTACATATGGCTTGTTACTATTTTTATATTAGTCCAGTCAAAATAGACATTTGACTTAGCCAAAATTCGCATAGGCTGAAAATTGACGTTACATCATTACAAATGATAAATCAAAAATCCCCTTCGATCCTACTTCTGCAAAAAATGTTATTCAAGGTCAAAAGTATAAAATTAAGGTGTTTTCCATTTTTCTCGAAAACAGTAAGTATAATCGTAAAAATGGGTCGAACAAAAGTTGTAGATACATACAATTCGCTACAAAAAAGGTCCGGTCACCATTTCTCTTACGACTCACCATTCATGAGATATCGCGGTTTTAATCATTAGAAAATCATATTTTACATATAGCACACATTTCCGCACCACCTATGAGGTAATGTACTTGGCGCATTTTTTTAACGTGGTTTCCCCAGTAGGTATACTCCACGATCTAATGTAATGAAGAAAGTTTGATCAGATCTTATCATTTTAATTGAATGAATAGTAATATTGCTAATGATTAAAGTGGAATAGGTTGTTTTTTCTACATGTCATCATTATATAAGATAATTTTCTATTTCTACTTCAACAATTATTTCTTCGTCTTCATTCTCTTCTTCTTGCAGAATTTCTGTTCGCTGTTCTATGAAAAGGGATGCATCAATTGTCTCTTCAATAATATCATAAATATCTTCATCTGTTGTATTTGTTTCAATATTGGAGCAAGTCTGACCCTGACAATTGATGCATACTGGCGAACAAAATAATTCTCCTTTTTGACAGCCACAATTCATACTACATTCCGTCTTGCATTTACAAAAAATAGTATTAAGTAGTTTTTCTTCTTACTTATTATTAGTCTTTTAGGATGTCGGCTGTTACACCAAGGGTTCCAGATTTAATAACCGGGCAGTTCGAATATTTTGTTGGACGGAAATTTGTTTTTGTATTGATATTTTGGTTTTATGTATTGTATGTATTTATTTACAAATAGGAGCACATAAAACCGTCAGACCCAGCTATGATCTTAGGTTAGTAGTCATTCATCATCAACATCAGCTCATTATACGTCCCTACCGAGCACGAGCCTACCCGTATGGGGTGTTTATAGGCCTTAGTCGTCCACGCGGGCCCAGTGAGGATTGGCCGACTTCACGAACAACTTCTTCGTAGTAATAGCTTCGTAGTTCTGGCGTCAAAATTATATGATTGTAACAAAATACCTACGTAAACGTATTTAATAGTTTTTTGCCAAAAGCAAACAAGGCCATTAAAACAATCCATCTTGCCCCAAACTAAGCATTGGCATGTAATATAGATATGAAATAACGGATAAACATACTTAATTTTAATTACATACATATTATACATAGAAAACATATTTGAGCTGGGCGGGGAACAAACCCGGAACACTTGGTATTATAACTTAGCATGATGAAATGTAATTCAATAAAATATTTTAATTCAAATGTCGTGTCCTACCTGTGCCAATATACGCAGCTGAGACATGGACACTGACTGCGGGATTGGTTCACAAGTTCAAAGTCACTCAACACGTAATGGAGCGAGCTACTCGAATGCTCGGGGACACGTATGTCGCAGAACCGATGGCCGTTGGAGCAGACGAGTTCTGGAATGGAGACCACGTCTTGGCAAGCGTAGCGTTGGACACGCTCCGGCCGACTGGACCGACGACTTTCGAAAGGTCGCGGCTGGATGAGGAAAGTGGAGGACCGGGATATCTGGCGCAAACTGGGGGAGACCTTTGTCCAGCAGTGGACTGCGACAGGTTGAAGAGAAATTTATACAGATTATTTATAACAGTGCGATATGCCATTCAAATCCATAATCTCCGGGTCAACACCGTACGTGCCAACCCTAGCTTTCACGTGAAGTCATTTCGCTTTCACTTTTGACCATTCCATTGAGAGGAAGCGTTGAGATAGGCGTACACTGTAACGGTTACCTCTTCACTGTCCGCTTTGACTAGTAGAGAGTTACTTTTGAATAGGTCTATTTGGATATTTACGGTGCCAATGTATAACGGGCTTGGAAGCGCATTATTGCAATTACAGACCGTTGCAGGCTGAATAAGGAAAACGGTTTATTGATCACTTGCGGTGGAGCTTTTTTTATATATTAAATCATATCAATCTGAATGTTTTATAGAAATGTGTTTTACATAATGGTAGCAAGCAACGATCAGTACATACAAATTTCCAAACCTAAAAATTGTGACAGGGTGACGAGATTAAGGGAATTTAAGAATATGGAAGTGCATTTTACTAGGTGGTAGACTCGATACTGAGTTGTCTAGGCAGGTACCTTCGCAGTGCCAGATAAAGTCGAGTGAAATAGGAGATTTATGCATTTTTTTTTATCGAGATTAGGACACTGTAGCTAGTGAAATTACCGGGTATAAGAGACCTAAAATCTGTTGTCTCGGGTGACGGGCGCAGTGCGGCATTAGTGGAGGATAGTAACTGTTTATCAGCTCTTGGTCTCAATCAATGCCGCACTGGCATGCTCATAGCGTGTCACTTACTATCAAGTGAGCATCCTGACAGACCTGTTCACTTCGTGGCATAACAAAAAAATTGCATAAGTTTATGTAAAATAAAGGGCTGCAAATTCACTAAATACCTGTCCTTAATTGAAATTTAAAAGCTTTCTCTTCCATGGAATTTCTCACGGTAACATGCATGGCTGATTCACAGCCTAATTAATTTAGGACACTTCAATTCCGCTGTATGTAGATGAAGATAATTAGATAAAACAACATTTATTCAGTGTATGCTGCAAAATCTGATTGCAATGCCTTGATTATTGTTAGTATTAAGGACCACAGGCAGTTGACTAACTTACAAGTAAGTAGGCTTTGTCCTAGATAGAACAAAACATATCTGTGGATATTATTTTCTCATAGTAGTAAACAGTAGCGATTGAGCGTCGGTGACTCATCGGTGTGGACTGGTGCCTTCTTATCTGGAAAGTGCAGGTTTAAATCCCGCTAGATACCAATGTCGTTTCGAAATTATTTGTGAAGGAAACCTACACATGCCTACGAAGAGATTCGAATACTAGGCTGGACGACTAAGTCGTATATACCCTTTACGGCTAACCGTAAAGGGTATATACCAAGGGGCACGAGCCTAAGCTCGTGCCCCTTGGTGGGGACGTATATGAGCTGATAATGATGATATAGTAACATTTAAGAAAAAGCTTGCTTGTATTATTTACAAACATATTTATGTGCATTTTTGTAAATAAAAACATAATATTATACATAGACATATCTTGACTAATACAGACATGAACATATCTTTTTTGCCGACCCATGTGGGGTAATAGTTTGAATTTGTGTTTATTTAGCTGGGTTTTTGTATCAAAAACAACCAAAAATACAACAATTAGTAAAAATATCTACCCGTTCATAAGTACTACTAGCTCTTTGCTTAAATAATGGATAGATCGTTGTATATGAAATTGTCGTTTAAATTCGTCGCAGCTTACAGCTCCGATATTCCGTGCTTTCGATTTACTAATATAACCCCCCGCCAATTGTGCGAGTGGGCACTCTACGTTATGATTTGTAAGATGCGGTCTCTATTATTTATACATAAATCTCCATATTCAAACATAAATTGCCTGCATGAAAATAAGCTGACGAACTAAAATCTATAAAGGTCTCAAGCTTATTCCCTAAGGAGCAACGCTAATTCAACATTTGCATTAAAGATGGCGACGCAAAGGTTGTAATACTGACCGTTTCTCNGATTGGGTGAAACCCTTTGCAATTTTTGTATTACTGTTCCATTGTTTTTGTATTTGTATCTCAAGTTAGAGTATAATATAACTGCCTCCGGGGTCTAGTGACAACGTTCGGCTGCGCAACCTACTCGTGGGTTAAAATCCCGCGGGGAAAAGTCATATTGTGCGATTTCTCCCAGTTTGGTTAGAACATTAAGCTGAATTATTTGACTGTTCGAAAAAAAAATGATTCCGTGCTTTTTGAGGGCTCGTCAAGCCGTCCTTCTCGTTTACAATCTAAGGATGGTAGTCGTTAAAACTGGGCCCGCGTGGACGACTAAGGCCTAATCACCCTATACGGTTAGGCTCGTGCCCCTCGGTGGGGACGTTTAATGAGCTGTTGAACGACTCATCGTTAAAACCCACCAATTCGGTCCGTGGTGGGTTACGACCCAATCTCCACATATTTATGCTGTGTGGGAAGGCCTATGCTCTGCGGTGAGCCGATACAGGCTGATGATGATGTTAACATGATAATACGTCTCGTCATCGTTACAATTGACTATGACAAGTTCATAAATGTATAAAAACGTGTATTGTACGTGTCATCTACGTTGGTACGTAAATATCCTTCCAGCTATTAGTACAGCTATGCTTTTGGCTCATGGGTCCCATAGGCTTTGAGCTATGTAATATATAAAACTTTAAAATCTTAAGTCTCACTGACCTTGCCAAGTTATGAGTATAACAAAAAGTTCGACGTCATTTTAATAATATTTTAATATCTCAAAATAGTGTTCAGTCAGTTGGAAACTTAAAATATACATGAATATGTTAATTTTGTGTGACCTTGTGAATGTCAGGTATACTCGTAATTACAAAGGTACATTAAACTAATGGACACTAGACCCCGTTTGATTATCAAGGGACAAAATTACTAAAAGCGTCCCAGAGATGAACAAGTTCAGAAATTAAATATTTGCCATTGCACCCTGGCATAATTATTTGAAATTTATTATTAAGAGTTGATAATTAATATCCATCTTGCACCTGGCATAATTACTTTAATTTAAATTAAAATCCATCTTTGATGAGGAACTTAATCGACTGACTGACAAATTAACGGTGGACTTAACTATCATGATAGAAACTTAAAATTTTAAACAGCGTTCCACATTAAATTTAGAGAGACTAAAAAAGGAAATTGTAAACCAGATTGTCTAAAGAGGTAAAACAGGGGTGCAAAATTAGTATAAAACTTTGCCAATTTTAAACGATTCAGATTTAGTATGAAGTTTCTTCATTCAAAATCATGAAACACGTGTAAAATATTGTATTGAAAATTTTCCGTCGATAAAACGGAGGCTGTTAATTTTATTTTCTCCTCGACGATATTAACGATATTATTAGCGTTATTTGATACAGTAACTCTATATTGCTCTGGTTTTCTTTCAATCTGACTTATCGTAGTTCACTGCTTGATATTATTCTCCTATCAGTTTTCGCTAGAAGGGTTTTCGATACCCTAGGCAACTAATTATACAGTACCATAATAAATATTTGTGCACTCACAATGCATCTTTGCAAAAGAAACTACTAATGCACATTTGAAAACATGAATCAACGACAAACAGAAGAACCACTAACTGTGCTTTCGTAATCAACACCTTTAAACTTGAAGATAACACATTCTAAGAACACACATACACTTTTCTATTTTCGATTTTTTAACTTAGTTTTAAGATGGTTTTGTACTCCCTGCGTATGTGAGAGCACAACAAAGAATTATCAACCAACTAAATACACGTGGGTCCAGTCTCTTGTGTCAAGTTGGTGAAAAACCCACCAAAATGGTATTGAATTAGATAAGACCGTATAGTCGTTCTGAGATATTCTACGAGCGGATACAATTGGCAAATAATAAAAAAAGTGTATGTACAAAATAAAAATATAATCAAAGCTTGCCTACAATACCACACAGAAATCAACTTATCGGCGTTATTGTACGAATGCCATGGCAATGACAAGGAAGTTAAGCACAACTTGATTGATAGTAAAATGAAGCCATCAACATGCGAAGAAATAAATGCAAAATACAGAACGTATGCTTTGATCAAAGCTGTTGGGAACGAAGTGTTCTCACTTCGAGTGCGCTTTTCCATGTGATTGTACGATGCCGTTTGCAAATATCGTGCAATATACTTTCTGTACTGGCATATTGAAAACTCGTATGTGTTATTTTCCTTCTTTTCCAATATGACGGGTATCAGCTCATGACAACTTTTTATCACAAAAGGCAAGGTATTGTTAAACCTCTTCAAATACTAAAAGCCAATTTGGTATTATGGATGTGAAGTTGGCACTGGCCCAAAGATTTCTGGTTCGATCGTTAAGCATTCATATATATAATATGTTTGTATAGGTTTAGGTGTTTTCTATATGTATGTATTTATAAATAAGTATGTAAGTATGTTTTTCCGTAACTACGTAGGAACCCTTGATACAGTAGGCGACTTTTCAACCATGAGACCACATGGGTCCTTAAATGAAATATTAGATATATCTAAATCAATTATCTGTTTACTGAAACGAAATATTTCGTGTACAAATCATAATACAATATTCAGAGGCTAATAGGAACCGCAAAATGAGCGGGGAGCTTTGTCGTGTGGAATATTTAACGGCAAAACATTGCGGTCACGTCATACATTATCTGAGCTACTAACTATCTATGGTCTAAATATTGAAGGCCGAACCGAATGTGAACCGGTATATTTGTACTAGGACTGCATGTGATGTGATTTTGTTAACCTTAAAATTTGTATTCAAAACTTTTTTTTTATATAACAATGGGAGGCAAACGAGCATGCGGTTCACCTAATGGAAAGTGTCACCGCCGTCCATGGACATTTGCAACAGCTGAAGTCACAGGGATGCGTTGCCTGCCCTTTATATAAGAATCCGCTCTCTTTTTGAAGGACGCCAGGTCATATCGTTCCGGAAACGTTTCCGATGGCAACTGATTCCACAAATTAATCGTACGCGGCAGAAAATGTCGACCAAAACGAATTGTGGAAGACCTCCAAGTATCCAGATGGTGTGGGTGTAATCTGGAATTCTTCCTCGAAGTACGTGAGTGGAATTCAGTCGCAGGAACAAGCCCAAACAACTCGTAAGGACACTCCCCATGATATAAGGAGTAGAGGATGCAGAGCGAAGCCACATCTCTACGCAAACCCAAAAGGATCAAGCCGATCGGAAAGATCCCGATCATTGATAATTTTAGCCGCTCTTCTCTGAATGCGGTCAAGTGGAAGAAGCTGGTACTGGGGTGCCCCCGCCCACAGATGAGAGCAATATTCCATGTGCGGCCGAACTTGCGACTTGTAAAGTTGCAAGCGATGGTCCGGCACGAAATACCGCCTCGACCTGTTAAGCACACCGAGCTTCTTTGAGGCCAACTTGGCTTTACTCTCCAAATGACCGCGAAATTGAACATTCTAGAAATATCAACACCAAGAATTCCGATACTAGCTGAGGGACTAAGGGGAGTGTTTAAAAATTTGGCGATACTGCAAAGGGTGTCTTTTTTGCGGTAAAAGCACAGACTTGTGTCTTTTTGGGGTCAAAAAACTGTCTGTCTTTTCAACCTAACGCTACTACTGGACACAGGTCTCCCTTATTTTGTGACAGATATTCCGTTTATCCTGACAAACGTTAAAATCGTTTATAACACAGCTATGCGAATGACAGGTAAAATTGCCTCGAGTTCACTTACAATTAGCCGTAACGCACAAACATATGTTTGTCTCGCTCCAACTCCAGAGTTTCTTATTTGTACTGCACTTAATAGTCTTTTAACTGACTGGAAATAATCGGGCAGGCTCTGTTATTGAGCTTTAAAAACAATAAAGCGTCGTGTAATAAAATGTTATTGATTGTGATGCTGTTATGGTGAGTTCGATAAAACCGTGACCATGGTAACGCTCTTAACATCTGTAGTAACAAACTTGAGATCAATCGTCTATCACCAGTATTCTTATTGCACTTTTATTTCTGGAGACTAGACAAGGCAAATACGTCATGGTACTTCTTTGCATTGATTTAGGTTGCCTCGTTCGTTGTTTAGTGTAAAGTGTGTTTGGAGATTTGTAATTAGTATTGTACTCAATGATATTCTGTATATATAAAGGTAGATACGCCATCCGTGCCTCAAAAACGAACCGCCAAAATATAATATAGTGTAGCTTTTGTTTAGTAAACGCTCATTCGAAATATGTGTGTGTGCTGTCGCTGCATTCGGAACACTTTTTTTTTATTGTTTTGTGAGCATATCACGAATCTATACTTTTTACATCATTGATTGTACTCTTATCATATTGATAAACTTCAATATAGTGTCTTTTGAAACTGTAAATCTTTCAAAAAAAAATAAATATAGCACTCCGCGTAGTTTAGTTTGACTTAAGGCCCAAAAAACTAGGATCAAGTATATCCTAGGGCCACCTAGGCTTGTATTGAATCGGGTATAAGATGAGTATTATACTACTATCTTAGCTCGTAGACCGTGGAAGGTGAGAACTGGAACAAAAATATTGACTCGAATGTTTGTCCGGAACTTAGGTACTTTTGACAATAGAATTAATATTTTTGTTTCTACGAGTGATTATTAAAAAGCTTTACTTACGTCTTGAGTACGAGAAGTTATAAAAGATACAAATATTATACAACAAATAATCGATTAAATAATCAATATAATATTCATAAATACCGTGAGTAACAACGTTAAATTTAAAATAACCAAATATGCGTAGATTTTCCACACGCCGTCAGCTGAACAATACAAACAATCGTATAGCTTTCGTCTTGTTTACGAGCACTTCGAGTTTAGTCAAGCGGCCAGTAGCAACTTAGTTCAAAGAAGTTTTATTTTAAAGTTTACAATATCCTATTTTCTTCTTAATTTCCAAAACTAACAAAATATATATTTTAATCATAAATATATTCATCATGTAATCTGTTCATCAAGTTATCGGTTATATGGCCTTCGAAAATGAAATTAAGGGACAATTTCAACCCTGGCCTACCTTTTGAACCCTTCGTAAGAACCTAATTTTCGCCAAATAAATGAAGAGCAAGAAACCTTAATAAAAACTTGGGGCTTCCACCAAAATCATCACGTCGTCAAACGATTCCGAAATCTTCTTAGTTACAGCTAATATATATTTTTTTTTGTAAAAATAAGTAAAAAGCCTTGTTAGCTGAACATTTAAAAAAATCAATATTAACTACTTCGTTTACAAAATAGAGTGTAATGTAACGTTTTGTTTATATTTCATAAAAGAGCATGAAGCATTTACGTTTGTATTTACTAAAAAAACACAAGGTAGGTACATAAGATTAGAACTTTGAGGTTTTTCTATGCCGACGTATTATTGTGCTATTTGGTGATGTCAAATATCTTAAATATTAATTTATTTTTTAAGGAAAAAACGTATAATCTGAAATTCCGAAACATCGGTTAAAGGACAATATTTCCAATCGTTACCATCTTAAATTTTATAAATATTTGGTATACATAGAAATATAATAACATTAATTTATATTAGTCTTTTATGCGGAAAGCGAGCTTACCTGAATCACAATTCCATTTTCAAGAACTGATTTCAATCTATTTATTTATTTATTTAACAATTTATGCACACACAGAAAATACAAATCACAATAAGCATGGAAAAGTACGCACAAAGGCACAGCTTATTTCACAATGAAATTTCTTCCAGCTGGCCAAAACAAAAGAAAACAAAGTAAGAAAATTAGGCAAGTGTGTAGTACACACTACAAAATAATATATAAAGGATAAATTTACATGTAGAAATGACATGTAGAAATGACAATATACATAAATTTAAATAGAAGAAACATAGAAGTCTTTAACTCGTCTCTTAAACAAGGAGACACTTGCACTATCGCGAATTGTAGAAGGCAGAGAATTCCACAGTCTGATAGCATGAACAGAGAAAGAAGACTATTTCAATTTACAATTCCAAGTTTTGAAGCCAAATAAACTTATATTAGTCTTGAATTGCCAATTTTACATGCATTTTATTCAACATAAGCGAGTCGCCAAAAATATTATATAAAAAGTTAAAACTGAATTTTATTTTTGAACCACCTGTTCGTAGACTTTATTCGAATGAAAAATCTTAATATTAGCTTTATTAAATTGCCAAACATTATACATACATTTCAATCACTTAAAACAAGTAACCAGCACACGTTAAACATGCACCTTTAAGGTGTTAGCATTTACACCAAAGTGCATAAACGTTAGTGACAATGAGAAACAATCACAGTTAAATTGGCTTTTGCTATGCAATTTTCCAATCTGTCAAGTCGCTCCTCCAATGACTTATTTATAGCTTGTGCAGTTACCTATTTACAATACAGTTGACCGTTACAAAGCGTACAAGTTCAATAGGTATTTGATTGGAGTTTTATTTTTATAAAGCCACCATAAACCATATTGCCTACGAGGTTTTAATTTTGTTCAACATAATTATTGAATCAATATATAAAATTGGAGTGTCATTTTGTAATATTGAAAAAAAAAAACATTTCTTTACTCATGTGTATGTGATATGAATATATTTACGGTAAATACACTAAAATAACATATTTGTTTTTTTGTCAGTCTGTCGGTTTGTTCCGGGTGATCTCTGAAATGGCTAGACCGATTTGGATTGGACTTTTTGGCAGGTAGCTGATGTAATAAGGAAGAACGTAGTTTATTTTCAAAAAAAAAATTTAGATTTTTTTATTAAGAAAACCAAATTGTTTTTGTGTGAGCTGCACGCCTTAACGTGACTTAACGAAAAGTTTTAATAATAATAGGTAGTTATGAAGTTAGGTAATACCCGGGATAAACATATAGGCTACCGCAAGTAGCACCGTGGGGCACAGCTAGTATTATATAAATCCTCCCTAAAACTAGGTCAACCAAGTACTAGTTGTTTATGGTGACGAAATAAAGGAGAGCAATGAGAATTGCTAATAGTAATTTATTTGGATGAAAGATTATCACATGACATTGATCCAAGAAGCATAATAAATGGAACGAATGACTCTTTATACGACTTGTATGTCGGAAGAAATAAACAAAATTAAGATGTGGCCCATAAGATTAAGGGCAAAATTACACAGAAATATGCGCATATCAAAATTAATGATGATGCAGCGAATAAGTGTATGATAGATGGAAACTATATGTAGATACTATACTATGCTTACTGAGCAATAACATGATTGCGTTATTGTAAGTAATCATATAACTTCGGTTGTTACTACAAATACGACAAGGAGGTAAATTATTACAAAGTAGGAATTTAATTTTATTCAATTCAAAACGTTTATTTCAGGCCGGTAAGCCCATATAAAAAGTTAGTAACAATTTCCTTACAAAACTAATGTTAGTAAATACAATTACATTATTAATTTAATTAATGTGGATAGTCACCCACCTCGATTAGAAAAGGAATTAAAATTTGAATTTAAATTGAAATTAAACTTTCTTTAATTTCAATTCAATTTAAAGGCATTGAATTGAAATTAAAGAAACTCTTGGCAAACGTAGGTCCGTAAACGGATATCTGTCGCAGAATACGGGAGACTTATGTCCAGCAGTGGACTGCGATTTGTTGAAGAGACAGAATTAATATTGACATGCGTATCGTAATTTTTTCATACCGCATTATCGTTTTATGTATAAATATGTTACACTTAGCTAAAGTCAATAAAATTACAATACTGTTAATATGAAACGACATATTGTCAATATTGAAAGCTCTTATTGGATAGTAACCAATTTAACGATTAGTAGTTTTTTATAAAATAAAACGATTAAATATATAAAACATTGTGATATAAGTCGTCATTCACAAACTTACTGATACTAAAATAATATATTTACTTACTTACAATACTTCCAATTACATCGTTATATTTTTGTTAACGGACGCATGTTCATACCTGATAAAAGATTAAGTAAATGTTGTGTATATGTATGTAACTTAGTAAAAAAGTATTATTTTAGATATATTATTATGTATAATCTAACAAAATAAAAAGCTTCAAACTTTTTATAGTATGACTATAATATATAAATTGGCAATGATCCAATGAGGAAACAACCCGATAAAAAGATCGGAACTTTTTCGTTTCGCGACAATGCTTTAAGCAACATAAGATTTATAGCAAGATGAAAAGATAACTTCCTTTCTTTTGTTAATCTAACAATAAAATGTTAGTAATTATGTCACAAATAATTTATAATATCCCAACCACGCTCCTTATAATAATATCCTAAAAAGAAAAACTTCTTGGAAGTCCGTTAAAAGTTGCCATAGCAAATATTATGAAAATAAATACTGTTTCTTTAGTGAGCTTTATAATTTGGATTCGAGAATTATTATTATTATTTTATTTGTTAAAAATTATTATTTTTTCTGTAAATTTTCTAACAAGGCTATACATGGAAATACCATAAATATATACTCGTACGACCTTCAATTTGTAATTCAGCAATCGCAATTGTCTTAGAAATATCAACAAAAGAACTAAACTTTTGATATAAACCAAGTAATTTGAAAAACAACCTAGCTGGTTATAATACATCAGAACTAAATCCATTGCTGCCATTTTAAGGTCGTTCCCATACATTTGGGTAACCATTAGCATCTATTGAGAATAGCGCAATCAAATACTATATTGACCATTCCAAAGATTTATTGCAATTATCCTGTCTACTACACTATATAGTAGTGGATAACTTGTCTCGACGTATATTAACCGGAATAGTTTAACGTTTGCAGTGACCAAGAAACTTTGGAAACTCGGAAATCGTACTTAAAGTTTGCGCTTTTAGTACGGGCAATACATGGCTTACTTAGCGATGACCTATTCGGTGTAATGGTTGAGACGTTGGCTTCTACACCAAGGGTTCCGGATTCGATCCCCAGGCAGTACAAGCATTTGTATGCATGAACATGTCTGTTTGTAATGGTCTCGATGTTTCAATATATATAATATGTATGGTATATATAATATGTATGTATGTATTTACAAAAAAAACTAAATTAATCAGTTGTTTAGTACCCAAACTCCAAGCTCCTCGATTAATATGGGGCTAAATGGCGATATTTATTTATTTATATATTTATGAATTAGTACACCAAATCAAAAACTATAATAAGTAGATAATGGACACCTCCGTTTTGGATACTAACTGCTTCCAGGGTCTAGGCTTAAATCACTGTGAACCCGGTAGGTAGGTCGAAATTCGAATCGCGCTGCGTAACGTCACACCCAATTTGGTTAGGATATTACTGGCTGAATCGCCTGATTGTCCAAAAAGTAAGCTGATTCCGTACTTCGCAGTTACTTACCGTTACTTCATCATCATCAGCTCGTTAAACGTCCCAACCGAGGGGACGAGCCTACCCGTATAGGGTGATAAGGCTTTAGTCGTCCACGCGGGCCCAGTGCGGATTGGACGACTTCACACACAACCTTTGAATCTCTTCGCAGGCGTGCGTGAAGGTTTCCACACGATGTTTTCCTTCACCGTAAGAGCATCCGATAACGTACATATAATTTCGAAAATCGAAAACACATTGGTATGTGGCGGGATTTAAACCTCAGCCCTACCGGTAGGAGGTCAACAGTCCACACCATTGAGCCACCGACGCTGTACAACGTTACTTAATAAGGACAGACATAGGGTACTGATAACCGCGTGAGGCTATGTTTTACTGCGGGCGAATATATACCGCGGGGAACAGGTAGTTAAACATACTAATTACCAGGATCTTTATGTTACTTTAAAGGAGAGTTTATTTGATGGTGTACTGCTTTTCAATAATCTACCAATGCAATAAAAGAAAGCGGTAGCATACATATGTAAAAAGACAGACTAAAATTAATTGCGAACTATAAATTACATATACGTCATAAATTACCTTCCTACTAAAATATTATATAAGATTTATGTACTTACCTGAAAAGCCACTCAGAGGCTTACATAACTACTAATGTTTGTTTTATAATATCTCATTATAAGTGAACTGTCGTTCTTATGAGAAATAAAGTTCTTTAAACCTAATTTTCTGATCCTTTAATTTTTATATCGCCTATATCCTTGGTGGTTAGTTCACAGATTATGTATGTAAAACCATTATCTTTTATATCGTAAAATTACGCAACGTGACTGATGTGCGGTTCACCTTGAAACTATCACCATCAATGTCCACTTAAGTGTCGCTCTAAGCGGTTAATGTTTGCTGAAACCGTTGTCGCCAAATATGACTTACTCGTAAGCCTAATTTGATAACGTATCGGGGATCAGAGTATTACGAGATTACAGTGATATCGTCGCTTGCGGTTGTTTTGTCGGCATTTGTTTTGTACTCTTTTATATCTGTACACTAAAATTCCTGCTACAGAGTATGGGAACGCTATATATAAGTGCTTACTATAGTCTCCATTTTTAAACGTATAGTAGTGGTGTTAGTATTTTTGAATTATTACGAAAACAGACTTTAGTTTCTTTAATAAATATATCATAATTTCAAATTAAAGACGCTATAGCGCAACTAAGCGCAATTGCAACTAACACGTTTCTATGTATTATAATTTGAATGTTTTTCCAAAAAACAGTGGATACCTAAGTATGTTTATCATATGTTTAGTTTCCATATTACAGGCTCAAGCTTAGTTTGGGGCTAGATAGCGCTATCGGAATGTGGATATTTATTTATCTAGCATATTTCCGAATTTGCTTAATGGCGTATTCTCTCTCTTCAACAAATAGTAGTCTACTGTTGGACATAATGCCTCTCCCATTCTGTGCCAGATATCTATTCCAGATACAACTGAATAAATATTTTTCAAATTTCAAACAATCATTGGAATATTAGTATTAATATAATGGGGTCATATACACGACATGCGTAATAAGAAAATGAATAAAAAGAAATGAATGCATCATTATTTCCGAGAGAGGAAATCGAAATCAACAGGATAAATGGTTCAAATCCCTTTTGAGGAAATTACGTGACAAAATACGACCTGTTCGGTGTAATCTTTGAGTTGTCGGATACCTATATTAAGGGTCCCGATTTTCGTATTGTGCAGTATATTAAATGTTTGCGTGAACGCGACAAGGATGGTGTCTAATTATCTATAAGATAGTAATAACTAACACCGACCAATCCACAATGGGCGCGTTTCGTGATTTCAATATCTGCGTATATCCATGTGGGAAGGAAGGCTGATAACAACGCTTGGTGTAATGGTCGAGATGATGGCTCTTGCCCCCCAAGGGCTCCGGGGTCGATCCCCAGACAGTACAAACATTTCGTGAGAAAAATTCTGTTTGTATTGGGGTGTTGTTTATGTATGATATGGACCTATATACTGACAAAAAAAAACGTGAGTTTGTCCGGTTTAGTACCCATATTACAGGCTGATTTAGGCCTAGATGGCACTGTGTGAATTTCAGTATATATTTATTTAAAAACGTAGGTAATGAAGTGATGTCACCATCACTTTCATACCACAAGAACTAACAGATTCATTATCCTCATATCCGTTCAAGATTAATTGAGGTCAGAGAAATACGATATCATTAATTCTTGCATATTACCCAGCATCTCATTCAAAACCTTGTTAACCTGGTCTATCATTACAACCTGGCTGTCTTTAAGGCAAGAGTAAATAGGCTGTTTCTAGGCAGGCACGTGGTGCATACCATCAGGTGAGATGGCGGTCAAATGTCAGCCTATAGAAGATAAAAAAACCTTATATGGCATATGTAATTCTCAGTATGAAAAAAATCTGTTATGAAATTCATCGTACAGTACGATATAATAGTTTGTCATTTTTGGTAAGACTTGTGAAGCGGATTTGAAAGTCTTTCATGTGTCATGATTGATCTCAAGCTGGTTCGTAAGACTTGGCCTAATTTGAGTCTTCTGCCTGGTACCTAGGATCCACTATATTAATCTCCTGCTTTGGAATCTAAAGCATTCTTATCTGCCCATAGTGCATCTTTTGAAATAAGGATCGAATATAGTGTGTTTTGGAATTTTCGAAAAACATATGTACGTTATCCATCGCTCTAACGGTGAATCCTGCGCACGCTTACGAAGAGATTCAAAGGTTGTGCGTGAAGTCGTCCAAACCGCACTGGGCCCCCGAGTGGACGACTAACGCCTAGTCACCCTATACGGGTAGGTTCGTTCCCCTCGGTGGGGACGTTAAATGAGCTGATGATGATGATGAACACTCACTAGTTCGTCATCATCATTACTAGAGCCTTTTTAAACGGGTCAATTACCACTGAACATTCATGAGCCTTATGTGACAGAATACCAACACTACCATAATAATGTATGATTATTCAATCAAATGAATGCGATGGATTAAATTGTGTGTTTACAATATATATTTTAATGTAACAAAATGTACAGAACGGTCAGTACACTCACCTGATGGTAAGTGATACGCTTGACCATAACAAAACGGTATTGATTGACACCAACAACTGATAAACAGTTATTATTTTCTATCAATGCCGCACTGCGCCCGCCTACCGAGACAACAGATGTTATATCTATTATACCCGGTCTCTTATACCCTGTAATTTTACTAGTTACAGTGCCCTCATCCCGAAACCAAGAAGTACAAAACACTTTCATTTCACGGGATAATATCTGGCATTGCGGTGGAACATACTAGACGATTCATAACGAGTCGAAAACCTAATTAGTTTATTTATTTTTTAAATTAAATTTCTTTATCTCAAAATAGATTTTGAATAAACTAAGAATATTATGTTCTAGTAATGTGATGTATAATTATAAATGTCTGAGATAATTTTTAATTTGAATCTATAAACATTATATTTATTTAAACAAAAATGTGCGACTCTTGATTGCGGTCTATTAACACAAATACTAAGATTTCTACGACACGACGACGTCTTCTCAAATGCTATTGTTGTTTATAAATGGAAAATGCTTTTAAAAAAGTCATTATTATTGTGACAGAAAATATTAAGTACAGCAAGTCCAATAGAAATTATTTCAACATACGCAAAACAATAAACACGTTTTAGGAGTTGGCGAAATTACGAAAGTTACTCTCAAATGTTTCTTTTAATTCATCGCGATGTAAAAATAAATCCACTTCAATATTTTCCTACGAATTTTGTGAAATTAAAATGTTTTCTGGAAGAATTAAGAAAATAATGAAATTGAAAATTTAGTGACGTGATATCGTGGTAAAATGTTAACAGAATGATTGAATACTCATATTTCTCTTTGGTTCTATTCGGTCCAAATATCAGTAATAAAAATCTATTCAATGAAGTTCTCTAAAAAATAGTATTCAGCAACTGTTTTTTTTAAGATTTAAGTGTATGATAAAAAACATCTGAATCTACAAAACCGAATAAACATATACCGATAATATCCATTAAACTGCTTGGTACTTAAAAAAATACAAAGTTCCATGACATGTATATTGTCTTACTGTTTATTTGGAATATTCAATTTAGTATACGACAAGTTACGTCAGGCCTTCACGTCTACGATTCCGCAATGCTTAAAGACCAAAGTCTTTGAGCAATGCGTCCTACCCGCACTAACATACGCAGCTGAGACATGGACACTGACTGCGGGATTGGTTCACAAGTTCAAAGTCACTCAACGGATGGAGCGAGTTATGCTCGGGGTCTTTCTTAGGGATAAGACTGAAGTACGGTTACTTATATAACCTGCCGGATCAGCAAGATGAAGTGGCAGTGGCTGGCAGTGGTCACGTATGTCGCAGAACCGATGGCTGTGCAGTAGACGAGTTCTGTAGTGGTGACCACGTCTCGGCAAGCGTAGCGTAGGGCGCCCTCTGGCCCGATGGACCGACGACTTGCGAAAGGTGGAGGCTGGATGAGAAAAGCGGAGGACCGGGAGATCTAACGCAAATTGGGGTGACCTATGTCCAGCAGTGGACTTAGGTTGAATAGAATTTAGTATCCGATTCTTGTACGAGTACCTATCTTTATTTATTTTTTTTTTCAATAAACTAAAATCTTTGCAATTTTGAAATCAGTTTTGCGATATTCTAATTGTGTTTACTTTTAAAGTGTTAAGTTCACTATCATTGTTCAATCACTTCATCAAGATTAAATTAAGTAAGTCATTCAAACATGAAAATTGATATTTAACAATTATTATCTGCTTTATAAACCACTGTCCTAATGGTAATAAGAACTGTTTATTAATGTGCGACTGATTTATTAGTGTTTAACTAGAGCTACATGCGATAAGTCAATTAAGCCTGAATTATATTGGTCTTTTACATTGATAGAAATATCTACAGCTATTTTATAAATCGGTTTACGGATTGAATCACAGATATGGGAATGTCCATTAATAAATGGGAGTCATTATTTACATTTATTCCAAATTCTGTTTGGATAGAGACATACAATAATGAATAGAGTTAGCATTTATAGAACGAGAACAAAAGTGACGTTGGTTTGGTTCCTAATGGGTTGGTGGTTGGTTTGAAGTTGACGTAAATGTATCGCTGATGATTATGGATTTCATGGTAAAAAGTCTTACCAAACACGCTAAAATAAAATGTAGTTGCAAAATGTTTTTATTTGCATTACTTAAACGCAGGGCTATTACATATTTTTTAATTTGTATTATTAAGAAAGTTATTTAAGTGGAAACAATGCAGCGTATAAGTAGTAAAAAAACATTACCTGATAACTCTTAAATTCATAATTTCTCACAGTTCAATTTGACACCAACACTTTTTCAGGCAATCTGTCACTTGCTGTCATTACTAGCACTTATGAATTTGTTGTCGGATGATTGAATGTTCACCGCATTTATTTACACACGTCTTAAAAATATTTTCTACCTAATAGGTCTATCACGGGCACTTACGAAAGGGGTAACGGATATTCAGTCATTAATTTACCAACAAAGTACTTAATAGTACCTAAAGTTAAATTAATACTTTGCTCTGTTCCGTAGTTAGACTCAAAACGTCGGTTGAAGTTTCTTTAAAAAATCTAGATATTCAGTTTTTGCGATTCACACACACGAAACCAATTGAACGGTTTAAGTCGCGTAAATAAATCAACGTTAACTGTCCCGAAGTTCCAGTGACTTTGTGGTTACAGAGATCATGAAGAAACAGGGCATTAGGACAAAATACCATAAAATCTTTGCAATTGCCATTGCTCTTTATTACCTTAATGAGCAGAATAATTTTATGGGTGAAAGTTTTTTAAAAATCGGAAGAAAAGCATACGATAGAGGTTGACCCAAAGGGACGTGGATACTGTGGGAGGACCCTTTCATGTTACTATATTTATCACTACCAGTTGCAATAAACGCCCAAGCAAAATGCAGACTAAGATATTGCAATATGATATTTTAATAAGATGGTAACTGATGAACGTGATAGATGCGATAAAGATCTGTCGGAAAAATGACACAAAATATTGCTGCATTTTTACAACTGTTACATAATTTAATCTTGATAAGATACAACCAAGTGTTGATTTTAGATGGAATTGAAAGATGTATGATATATATAATATCAGATGTATTCTAATTCGATAACATGTCTTCAGGATGTCTACTCAAATGTTGTGGTTAACTTGTAAATATATTTTTTTGTAATCCGTCTGGCATTTTAATAAACTTCGTTTCTTTTTAAACCGTTGAAAAATCGAACTATGGTAACTTTTTGTTTTTATCTAATAAGTTTAGCATTTCAATATGATTGATACCTTTAGTTGAAAACTCGAAGGTTTGCTAATAATAATATTAAATTTATAAATCTATAATAATTAATCGCTTAGAGTTCTCTAAAGCGTTTGTTAATTATTTGTAAATATCTTTAGATCTTGAGCTAAATCATTTATGGGTCAAAACATGTTTCTAGTAACGAAACCTAAATTAAAACATTTATCCTTCTACGTCCTCATCGAGGAGCATGAGCCTACCCAGAACGGGTGTACTCGTATTACAGGCCGAGGAAATCCACATAGGCCCTAGTGCGTATTTTGGGGACTACATGCACAACTTTTGAAACAATTCGCAGGCAAGGTTTACTAACGATGTTTTTCTTTCACCGTGAGAGGATCAGATAAACGTAGGTAAATATATAATTCCGAAAATTCGAAAAAACATTGGATTTTAACCTGCACCCTCCAGATCGGAAGGCCACAGCCCACATCAATGAGCCACCGACGCTCTTAAAAAACATATATTCAAAATTCAAGACCTTTAAAATATATTTATCGGTAAAACATTGAATTTGTCTGGAATAAATGCGACGACAATCTTCACTGTAGATGCATTGCACCTTACTTATTTAGACATCAATCTGTCCAGAGACCGTCTTCAAAGACAAGTCAAAGTGCCAGACTATTGCTTATCAGTGAGCCTGGATTGATAAGCCATCAACTACTATCATTGTACTAAGTGGTATCCTATCCTCTTCATAAGATAAAAAAATACATTCCTTATTTTATATAAAGTATAATACTCTATGCTATTTGACGAAAAATCAACTGTTGATCTGCCAATAAAACTAGACCGCTGTAAGGTTTTGAATCCTATTAAAATATTTGTAAAAATACATGGTCGTTAGTGTCTGATTGGTCTTAAATGATAATTGAAGATTACCGGTTACAAATAGTGACCTCTTGTAAATAATCGGTGCTGCATGATGTACATGAGACGGTGTTGACGCCGGAACTCGTCTGATCCAAAGGCCATCGGTCTTATCTTACATGACTACCGTACTGCGACCTACACGCTGATATTATGATATGTTGGTTCTATATTTTTTATGTTAGTAAACGGAACGGTCAGTGCGCTCACCTGTGCTCACCTTAGTGATACGCCTGACCATGACAGATGCACTGTTGAAGGATGTTAATAACAGTAGGATGTCATTACTGTCTGCACTGCTCTGCGTCATCCGAGACGACAGATGTTAGTTCTCTTGTACCATGTAATTTTACTAGCTACAATGCCCTCATCCCGAAACACAAAAGTGTAAAACACGCCTATTTCACGGGACGCTGAGTCTGCGGTGGTACCTACCTAGACAAGACTCAGCACCGAGTTTTCTACCTAGTATCCGAAAATGATTCTATTGAGACTTTACGTGCTTCGGAAACCGTCAATTGTTTCAGCTTCTATCATAGCATAGTCGTCGTGATCGCACTTCACACCGTTTTTGGGCCCGCGATGTGGTTTACTGTAAGTCGCAAATGACTAGGTGTGGACAGATAAGTCTCCTATCTAAGATTCTAAGGCTATAGGCTGATTGATTCAAACAAGAGGAAAATGTAGGTTCTAAATCTGAATCTATTAGTATGATGGTAAAGATTTATTGTAATAACATCCATCATTCTATTGGATTTATTATACACATACTCACAGATTTCTCAATACAGGAGATGGGGCAAGCCGCGTTTAAAGTGCGACAAATGTAAGCTCAACGAGCATATACTGCCTGCCAGTTTACGCTCTGTGAGACGAGTCAAGACGCACGAATATTAGAAGAAATTACCGTTTTTTCCAAAATGCCATCCTGTGCAATTGTAACATGCCATCATCGCAACGAATAAGTAAATTTTCAAAGAAATATAATAACTTTTCACAGATAAGAACCGAAAAGAAATTGCGACACTGGGACTGCCTATAAACATGGCGGCTTGTCCAGTCTAATTGTGTATTCGGATGTCTGTGCACATACTTAAACAAACAATAAACTAACTAGATGCACAGTCTCACTCAAAGTCATCATCATCAGCTCATTAAACGTCCCCACCGAGGGGCACGAGCCTACCCGTATAGGGTGATTAGGCCTTAGTCGTCCACGCGGGCCCAGTGCGGATTGGCCGACTTCACACACAACCTTCGAATCCCTTCGCAGGCGTGCATGAAAGTTTCCTCACGATGTTTTCCTTCACCGTAAGAGCGTCGGATAACGTACATATATTTTTCGAAAATTCGAAAACACATTGGTACGTGTCGGGATTTGAACCTCAGCCCTCCCTGTAGGAAGGCGACAGTCCACACCACTGAGCCACCGACGCTCACTCAAAGTGTCCGCGGCAAATTCTGCCCATCGTGTCAGTTGACAGAATTTTCAATCATAATCACGTCGCTCGCTACATGTCATAATGAAATAGAAGTGTGCTCGTGCTCGTGAAAATTTAAATAAATAATATTACATATACATATTACAATAATTACACATATGTAACATGCAGCTCGGACTTTTTTGAGTTGACATATCTTGGTGATTGTGCATCTAATTCATTTATTGTTTAAATAAGTACACATAGTATGAAACTAGGACTTTTATACCCAGTAACTTTTTTGGTGTCTTCTAGTCTTCCAGGTAGGTCTACCTAGAAGACTCACTATCGAGCTCACCACCTAATAATAAATGTTATAATCCTATTTGCAAATCTTTAAATAAAAACCAAACTAATTTGACCTGATCCGGGTATAAATCCATTATCCGTCCACCCGAGATTTCAGCCGGGATTTCAATTAAGTCTATCATTGAGGTTTTGACCTTTGTATGCGCTGACATTTTGCTTTTATAATTGGCTTAAGTAAACATTTTTCATCTATAACGCCTACTACAACTCATGGAAGATTAGTCAGTAGCATTTCAATGATAAAATTTGTATTATTGTTATAGTATTTTTTATTAGCATTGTTATCTCGGATTTAGGTTTTTATGATGATGTTTGGGCTATATAAATTGTATTGTTTACTTTACTATATATTACTTTAAACTTTACAATGTCTTATCACATGTCGACACAAGACAGTTTCATGAAATATATATTTTAGTGATTAATTTCAAATTTTACCATGAACGCCTGATCTTTACTATTTGTCGACTAAAGTTAAGCCGTTATTTTAAACTAAGAAAATGGTTATCGCACCACTTTGTTTATTGTATCTGCTTAGTGTAATTTATTTAAAAAATAAACCAAATACCCGATTCATGTCGTAACAAATTCGTCCGAATGTAAATATTGATTTAATACTCCTAAAATAGGTTCATGTAAATCATTTTTGGGATCACAAGCTGCACACATATCCATTACCTACCTATATACAAGGTTCTTCAATTGTTGTCAATAAATTTGAAATGCTTTATAAGTTTGCAAAAGTTTTCACATTTATATAAGTACCTTAATTTTGACAAAATATTTGTCTAATATTTTTATCCAACATAATGTAATTTTTAATAATAATGCGGAAAATCGTTCTATTGTTAGTAAAATGGGTTCAAGTAGACATTGTTCATAGTACAAAAGATTCCAATAGGTTCGATCTTCTCAAATGGGTTAAGCAAAACACAAAAACGAGCAGGTATGATTATTTATATAATCCCATGAACTTACGCCTGTGAGCGAGTTATTTGTAGGAATTTTACAAATATAAACTTATATTCTGTTGTTATTATATTGTAATTAGATAGTCTTATTTATTAATTTATACCACATAATTTTAAATATTAGTTGAGTTTAAGATAAAGCAAAAATACGCAAGAAAAAATAGTAAGGTTTCTTACACCAGTATTTTAAATAGATACAAATTTAAAAAGCCATAATAAAAAACATTATTACTATTGAAAAAACGTATTTAAATATTTACTAACCTTTTCGATATCAAGCTCTGAAAGTCACTAAAACACTTTGAATACAGCATTTCCTTATGATAAAGTGTCGAGTTTTAAAAAGTCAACCAATTTTTTCTATACCTTACAGCACTTATTAGTAATAAAATGACGAAAGTAACAAAGTTCATAAACAAACTTCACTTTCGATTTTCGAATCTGTCGAGACTGAAAGCAGTTTCTATACCATGGAGTTAATTTACTTTTAGCTCATAAAAAAAGTTAAGAGAGTTGATGTTAGTTGGTTCGTACTGGCAACTTAGACACCGTCACAGTCGTCCGCTCTAGACGCCCGTTCCCACCAAACTGAGGGCGCCAGCACGCATCGGTTCCATTTTTGAAATGACGAATGCTAGTAATTATGAAGCCCATTCTGCCATTATATGAGATCTGCTTTTGATGTAAAACACCAACGCGTTTGTATTATAAGCGTATAATAAAAATAACATACCGGATGACTGAAAGAATGGAATTAACTGTTTGCATTCTGACTTTGATGTTAATACGGACAGCATATTAATTATTTGTCCCACTAACTAAGACTATCCCTGATATTGTATTTTCTTTATCAGATAGCTACGATCCATTATTTGTTGTCAATTTTTTTCTTTCATCTTCTGTTAGTACTATTCAAAATTTTTAGTTTTTAAACAATTCGATATTCAAATGTCTTTTTAAATAAAGTTTATTAAGAATCAATGTAAGGAGTTTTCTTTATTAATTAAAAAGCTGTTAAGTTATAGTTTAAGCGGGTATGTGTAGCAAACATTTTTAGTTACATAGTCCTTGTTTCTTTATCATGAAAAAAGGAAGCAATCCTGAATACAGTCTTCTAAAAGTAAGCAGACACTGTTGCCCTAAAATTAGAAATAAATTAAAAAAGATACTACAGATCTTGTAGAAGGGACTGTAATATCCAGTAAGTAGCCGTCTCGTCCTCCATTTTAAGTAAGCGAGTTTTAATTATGTAATAAAAAAGTTTAATGACTGCACCTGCACGAAAAAAGCTGGTTTAATAACCACAATACAATATCTGTGAAGATAATATTATTCAAAGAGAGAGCGCAATAACGTTTTTCTGCATAGAGAGTTCTCTGGTTTAGCTTAAAAATTATGTTTTTCTAATGGGGCATCGCAGTTATAGTTTTTTTTCGGTAATTCGGTAATTTTTATATTATGCATTTTGCAAAAAAAAACCTACAATATACACACGACAACTGTGTATGTTTGGCATCAGTATATTAATGCCTTAATGCAAAACAAAGCACCGTACAATAATTATGCTAAATTATGTTCAAGACATGAAAAGCTGTTGTAAGAAGGCATTACTAAGCTAATGTTTTGACGCACGATTGTGCTTTACAATAACTGAAGTGTGTTTTATTTTCCGCTCCGGCAGTGTTTTAACTTTGCATTGTAAATTTATCAGACAATTCGATTGTTTTTTATTTCTTTCATAGGCAAAAGAACAGGGTATCAATTTTACTTATGTACTTGACATTACGATATAATTACGGAACTTTTCAATCCAATTGTAAATTTCGTACAACTTTAAGTTGAAAATGGTAATTATATTTATAAAAAAAACACTCAATATTCTACTTCAATATTTGATGTTCGTTAAAGAGGTTATCTTAAGTATCTTCTCTTTCATTTTTGTAAATGGCAGAAGTATTTTTTCTTTTATATTCGAATTACTAAATGAGTAGTTTTGCTGTATAGTTCCCATTTTTAATAATTTTATTTGTCACCGCAGTATTTTTCACGCAAATATTAAAGAACGATAGTTGGGTTGCCGCCAAGGCCAACGAACTAAACGTACCCTGTGCAGAATGGAAATATCATTAGTGTCAGGTAATAAGAGGCATTAACCTTTATATTCTAAACATATTGATCTGAACCCACGACCTACGAATCAAACTGTGATTGACCACTGAATCACAGGGGGCAGTCCAGCAAACTGATAAATGATAAAATTTAAAGGAGTTCAAAGTCACCAAAACGGTCATTTAAAAGTTAGCTAGTGGAGGTTAAGTAAGGCAATAGTCAAGAATAATATGCGAAAGGTTATTTCAATTTATTAATGATCTTTTGGTAAAGTAAATGAATAAATTAATATATATAATGAGGAATAAAATGATGAGAGAGACAGAGGTACATAAAAAGTTTATGACCTTATTAAAAAGCCTTAATCTGGATAGTCTTATTACAACGAAAGTCATATTTCAATGCTAGGACCGTAATATGGTGTGAGATAAGCGGCTGAATTAGCGGATAAAGTTTATGTCATCTTATTGGTCATAATATGACAACGGGAGACGACCATTAGTGCTATGATTATTAATCCAAAGATAAAAATGTATTTTACTACACAACAATATAGTATATTTAACACCATGGGTCTCGAAATATATCATAAACCTTAATCTTTTATAATCGTTTGCTTAGGGCGTGGAATTTATTTTTAGTTAAGCCATCTTATCTTACAACTTAACTAGTAAAAGTAAGGCAATAAAGAAAGCAGCGAACCCAGCCTCTTAACTTTAAAGAAAACGGCATAGTGGTTTATTGTATATAGTCATGTTTTTCCACACATTTTGCAAGAATGCCTCCGCAGTATAGAGTTTTGATCTGTTTGATCCGGGAATCGGAGACGGTATATTTAGTGTGTTAGTCACTTTATGAGATTTTTCTTAATTTGCTTAGTTATTAGTAAGGACTAATTGATACGAAAGATCCCGTTCGAGGGTTAGTAAAACCGTGAATCACGGTTTCTAATAATAATTAAAGCTGCCCTAACGTAAAGCCTAAAGATATCAGAGTCCGTCAATGTCTCGAAAGAGAAATAGGGATTTTGAAGTATTTTTGCAGAAATAAAATCGTTCATATACTACGGGACACTATGATAAAAAATAATCGAGAATTAAGAATAGTAAGGTTAGAGAGGGCGAGAAGGGCCTCGGAGGACGTATATTATAGTCTTCATGTCTTGTAAACAGGAAAAACGCCTAGCTGAGGCCAGTGATTAATAGGAGGCTCACATAAATACGGTTCTTTATTATGAATAATGATAATCATTGTACATTGCCTATTATGTTACCAGAATATTTACACCAAAACCTTCTCACAAAGCCCTGCACAAAATACAATTTTCTGTGAACATTGTCAAGCCTATCATGCTACACAGCTGAATGAGTCTATTTTGACGAGGTTTCGTCTGGCGCTATTTTTTCAACTCAGTAGAAAACCTATCTGATTTTAATTTAGTTATTATCACTAAAAGTTAACTACTTTATAGTTGATTTTAGCTTCAACCAAGGTTAAAAGAAATGTTTTGCTTATACAAACTTAAATATTTCATTTACAATGAGATATTTATTCGTTACAGTTTATTGTTACTTAATTTTACAATTTAGTTACCTCTGAGGTCCTAAATTTAACAGTTTATGTTAAAATATTATTTTCTATTTTGCATAGTGTTTAAGCTTGAATTTATATTCATTTATGCTGTCACTATCTTTTATATCGAATGAATTATAACTCGTTCATGCGGGCCCTGTACGGATTGGCCGACTTCACGCATAACCTTTGAATCTCTTCGTAGGCGTCCGATGGTTTCCTCACATAAGAGCGTTAGAGAAATGTATATTATAATTTCGAAAATTTTGAAAGACTTGTACCTGCACCTTTCAGGTCAGAAGGCTTAACATAGGGAAGTTTATATTCAGCAATAGCATGAAATACGAAACAGGCCCAAGTCACTACATCTTTTGAGTCCGGCGGGCTATATTCGTAAACTTTAGTTTTAGTATATTCGTAAGTAGATACTATCTAATCCCAGTGAAAAAGCAGTGTAAACTAAATTTGTGTGCAGTGGAAATGTTAAATCACGGTATACTCGTACAATATTCTCACTTTTCGGTCAGGAACTGGCTAAAATATAAGCATTATCATCATTGCCTAAAAACTACAAGTTTTTTAATATAGCCAAAAAAAATCTACAAGATTATGCTATAGCTAGCTGTCTTAGTTAGTAATCGTTAAAACATTTCTGAGCAAAACTCCTTTATCTTCTGGTTATTATACGACTAGCAATACTTTTTGCCCAAGCCTTAACATTGAACCTAACAGCACGTAAACGTTGCGCAGCTGAGTCAGTCATCATCATCATTACAGCCTAATTACGTCCACTGCTGAACGAAGGCCTCCCCTAATGACCTCCACGCGGACCGATCCCTTGCAGTTGACATCCATCTGCTACCGCCACCTTAACCAGATCATCCGTCCATCTGGTTGGGGTCGGCCTACGCTTCGTTTTCCGTTACGTGGACGCCACTCGAGAACCTTTCCGCCCCATCGGCCATCGGTTCTACGCACTATGTGCCCTGCCCACTGCCACTTCAACATGCTTATCCTTTGAGCTATGTCGGTCACCCTAGTTCTCCTACGGATATCCTCGTTTCGGATTCTATCGCGTAGGGAAACACCTAACATAGCCCTCTCCATAGCCCGCTGAGCAACCTTGAGTCTATTCAAGAGGCCCTTAGTGAGCGACCACGTTTCGCTTCCGTATGTCATAACTGGCAACACACACTGCTCAAAGACCTTCGTCTTGAGACACTGAGGTATTTTGGACGAAAAGATCTTCCTTAACTTCCGAACGCTGCCCATCTCATTGGATTCGACGAGAAACCTCCTTCTCGAAGTTGGACCTACCCATTTGACTACCTGTCCCAGGTACACATATTCAGACAAAATTTATAAGCTGAGTCAGTGAAAACAAAATTTTTATAGCTCTACGGATTAGCAAAACACAAAACTCGCAAAAACTTGACTCAGAAATACTGCGGATACAATAATATTATGACAGACAGGGCTAAAAACATCTCATTCCAGTTAACATACGAGGATTCATTAGTTGACGCAATCGCATGACCCTGGAGGCTAAAACAACAGTGCTGTAGTAATTTAAGCGGCTATGTTGGATTTATGTTAACAAATGAGTTGATTCCGGGTGATTTCATTTATTTCATGGAACACTTCCCAGCTGTCTATGTGTTACTGTAAAAGTTAAAATTGTAAATCTTAAGATTACAGTGAATATCCTAAATATACTTTTTTCCGGGGTTTAACTATTCGAATTCAGTATATGCTAAGCTTTACTGCTGTCAGCTGGCAGATGTTGGTTTAATGAATAGTACAATGAGTAAAGAATTAATTTTTACTTCAATTAACTATTAGATATAACACTACGTACATCTTTTATTGTAATCATAGATAGTAATAACTAATCTACTACTAAACTTTAGTTAATAATTTTGTTCAGTATTAGTAACACAAAATAGATTCTGCCGCTGCGCCAGCCGCTTTCGCGGCACGCTCGGGTTTTTTGGGCCACATGTTTTGGGGTCACAGTTTAACAACCCTAACCAGATAGATGGTTTTATTTGAATATATACCTTGCTTTTAATATGTTTAATTCAATCATTTACCTTGCTTTTAATACAAACCTAAGATTACCAATTAATTTAGGTAAAAATGAATCACAAATCATTTTGGACATTTACCATGCAGATGTGTAACCACATCATTTTGGTTTTACTAAAAAGTTTAAGGATGTTCTTTAGTTCGAGCTTTTAGTAACAAAGAATGCACTGATTCATAGCTTTCCATCGCCTTACTTTAACTATAGTGTTCCTGGTGTTCTGAGAAATGCATCTTTATATGTTGAATTTTCCCGTATTCTGGAAAAAATACGGTCGTATTGTAATTAATACAGAAAATTGTCTCCGAAATGGCATTACATTATTTGTCATTTTGACAAATAATTTTCTGAATTTTTCGTATATTAATTTGAATGTGTAACTAAAACTATTTCATAATCGAATTGGTCATTTAACTACAATAAAAGAAATACCGACTTCAAACAAAAAAGCAAACATAATTTTTTTGTTTAAATTTGTAGTAAACTCATAAATCCAAATCCATCCATTTGCTTCAATCTGGTTACTCATCCTTCACACCACGGGATCAAATCCATTCATTTGCGACGATCCGCACCCACATTATTCACTTCCTTCATATACATCAATTGATATAGGCGACCAACTCTAAGAAGTATACCCTACAAAATAGTTTTTTTTAAATTATGGGGGCAAACCAGCAGATGGCTTATCAGATGATAAATAGCAATACAAGAGGGCATCGAAATGCGTTGCCAGCCCTTTATATAGGAATACGCTCATTTTTTGAAAAAACGCCAGGTCATGTTGCTCTGGGAATTTTACAATTTAGTCGATAGCTTTTTTTTGTTAGCCGATACAATGTGCAGTTAGCGTATTTTATTTGACTTCTTAATTTGAAAGTAGCATATTTGAGTCGCTCGTGCAGATTAAGTTAAGTCCCTCCAAGTAAAACAAAATACCTTTACTGACTTACATTCTGTTAGAAAAATCGATACCCAAAATAATTTGATTATTGATTTTTTAAGTTTCAGAAGATACTTACGTGATTCAAGACTTTATCTTCGAGCCCCAGCATACCTTACTGGACAGCGGTCAACTCGAACTAATAAATGACGATTTCCGTGTTAAGTCTTTGAGCCAGCATGTCACTAAGCGTTATTTTTTTATGAATTATCAAATATTACAATGACAAAACACACAACCCCATTCAATCTTTAAATAAATCGGACTTTTCAGCAAGGATATGTTCAGGACAGCAACATTAATTGCTTTCGTACAACTCGTGAAAAATTCTTATTGCCTTCGATTTATTTTATTTTTGTATTGGAATATTAAATACTTGTTTGTTATCTTGTTGTTCCTCTTTGTTACTAGAGAATGTTGTGTATGCCTGTAATTGGTGCATGTACTAGAACATTAATTAAAATATTTGTCATATTCATAGTTAAGTATATGTACTGTTGGCATACCTATAAATAAATAAATAAATTCGTTTTCGGGACTATGTTATACAATTCAATAAGTATTGAGATGAACAAAACAAGACATGTTTTGTTCATCTAAATACTTATTGAATTTAAGTTGTTTCGGGCCGGGGGATAATTGCCTACTTGTTAGTAGTAAAAATAGTAAAGTATTTTTACTGGTATCCATTGTACTGAGGACTTAAGACTGGTTTGTAAGAGTATCAAACTATAAAATGCTAGAATTTCACAGGCGTATAATTAAATTTTGGGTAAGTAACATCATCATTATCATCATCATCAGCTCATTAAACGTCCCCACCGTGGGGCACGAGCCTACCCGTATAGGGTGATTAGGCCTTAGTCGTCCACGCGGGCCCAGTGCGGATTGGACGACTTCACACACAACCTTCGAATCTCTTCGCAGGCGTGCATGAAGGTTTCCTCACGATGTTTTCCTTCACCGTAAGAGCGTCGGATAACGTACATATATTTTTCGAAAATTCGAAAATACATTGGTACGTGTCGGGATTTGAACCTCAGCCCGCCCGGTAGGAAGGCGACAGTCCCACCACTGAGCCACCGACGCTCTTAGCTTTGCTTAGGGTAAGTAACGTTTATTCGGTAATAAATATTTGAGTTTGTTTAATGTACTTTATTAATTCTATTTTATATTATGTTGTTGTAGTTCTAAACTGTCGTCACCACATGGCAATGTTTAAAATAAAATACATTATTTTACTATTGCACATAATTTTCCTATGTATTTATATGATTAGTTTTCAGCGTTGCAAAAAGTGAAAAACCTTAATATAAATAACAACGTGTTAAATATTTGATTAATTTTTGAAACCAAAGTTGTTTTTAATTGTATTTGATGCTTTATAAGAAACTAACATTTGGTATTTAGTGGATGTTACCGAGCTAACTAGTAGCTCAGAAAATTGATTTAAGTTTGACGGAATTGACGTAAATACCTGATGTTTTTTTCCCGAACGCCGTCCAAGTGAACTGAAACCTGACTTCTCTCTCGATTTTGTGCCGAACGAGTTGGATAGTTTGCCCTAAAAAAACATACTGCACAAACTAACTAAATATAACTTGATTCAAAAAATGGATCTGAAATGCTGACTATCAAATTTATTACAGTTCACCTCAAACAATCATTATAAAAATAGAAATTCATATATCAGAAAGTATTCAAATGCGTAACTTGATAAAATGTTAAAACTGTGACGTCATAGTTCAGTTATAGGAATAAAAGCTCAATTAATCTGACAGTCTGATAGATATTAGAATTGGAAATTCAGTTGCGGTTTTGGGAATGAAGGCAAATTTATGGTGTAAGAGAAGTATGAAAGTCTTTCTTGACCACAAGATCTAAATTAAAACACATACTTCAAGAAATTTCTGAGAAGATTTCTCAGTTATTTTAAAAATAGCATTCAACAAAAGACAATTCAGGTCTGATTGGGAGAAATACCCTTCTAGTTTCAATGAAGGTTAAGGTAATAACCTGCTTTTGTAACTACAGAATGAAATATTTAGAGAATCATATTTACGTTAGCGTACTGTAAATTTCAACTCTATGAATGCAAAAAGTAAATATTCGAAGAAAATCGTCTCAAGAGGATTATTATTTTGATATTGAAATTAAAATAAATTTTAAGCATATAAAGGCAATTGTAATTCATCAAGTATAAATGTTATTGGTTTAAAGAATTGTTTTTATTAAATTTAAATAGTTCATCAAATTTCTTAAACTTGTTTTTTTTTAACATTAAATTAAATTACCAGTAAGGTCTTATCAAAATAATTTTTAGATGTCGGATATTGCTTTATAGCAGTTTTTTTTATTTCCGCTTTTTTTATGTACTTGTATCTATTTATGTGATGTATATTCTTTCAGTAATAAATTCGTTTTTACGTTCGCTAACGATAGCATTAATATTTTTTTATGATAGAAAAGATACTCAGTTTTAAAACTTGTATGTGATTAATTTAAATATAAAATTACATTACTAAGTATAGATTCATTTCAAAAGGCCAAAGATTTTAGTATAGAGTTTATTTATAATCTTGACGGTTCACTATAATGATTATCTTTTAATATTAGTTCAGGCGTTCGTTGAGAACATGTGCCTCTAATTTCACTTATCACGTGTGCATACAAAAATGACTAAATTCTGCAGTGAACGCTGCGAGCGACACCGCCCGAAGCTGGCACGTTTTTTGCGGTGTGACATCTAATCGATTGTTCGATTGCTTCTCATAGCTAAATCTGACAGAAAAAGTATGTGCACACATACTTTTACAGTCGAAAGTTTGACAAATTTTAATATAAAAGGTATATGAAAAGTTTAACGGGAATGAAATATTTTTGTCTGGATTAGGTATTTGTTATAATTAACACTAAAGACATTATCATATTTAAATACATACGAGCAACGTTTTTAGTAATAAAGATTTGATTCAAAATAATAAAAATAACCTAAATTAGAATGACAAATAAAAAATCATACTTTTTGCACATTGGTACCTATTTAATAAAGAATGTTTGAAGTAATCATTAATATTGAATAAAAAAGTACTATGTCCACATTGAATAAATAAATGTCCACTCGTAGGGTCGTGCTCCGCGAACGTTTAATCAACTGATGATGATGAATCGTGTAGGTGCATTAAATATTCCTAGCTTAAGCAAGTATTTTGCGGCTGAGATAAAATACTTTACCTTTCACATTTAGCGTTCATTTCATCCAAATTATTCCAGTCTGGTGGGCAGACGTGTACTTTGTTTATTGGGATTAAGTTAAAGAGTGCATCAGTGATAACAAATGCCTACTAATCTATAATTGGATCCAGAGACTTTTAAGTAAAATAAGCGTCTTGCCTTCAATGCTGTTACGTGGGTAACAGTTCATGAAAATATAAGGTAAGCAAAGTTTTATTAATTTTTTTCTATGATTTATAGAGTAGGCTTAAAATTGTTGTCCAGAAAAATGTTATTCGTGAAATAATTAAAGTTACCGATATAACTCGCCTGATTATCAAGTTGAAGTGGTAAACTGGTCATGAATGTCGCAGAGCCGATGGCCTTTAGGTAAAGGCGAGGTCTAGAGTGGAGACTGCGTCTTGGCAACCGTAGTGTAGAACACCCTTCGGCTCGATGGACCGACGTCTTTCAAAAGCTTGTTGGATGAAGCTGGTGCATAATATAGAAGACCTATTTCCAGCAGTAGACTGCAATAGATTAAAGAACGAAGAGAGATGATGATATTTATTATTAATCAATGAATTGACCTTAAAAACCTGTATAAGTATAGTTTACGTCAAAGTAGTCAGTTTATACACATAATATTAATACTACGATGACATCTGTAGAAAAGTTGTTATACAGGGTTAAGAAAAGCAGTGAAATAACTGGTTATTGTGAATTATTAATAACTTACCAGCGGGCTAGTGATGAATAGGAGGCTTAGCTTTACTGTAAATAATCGATTTACCATTTTGACCTATCAGACTTGATCATTATCGTACTACTCTGTAAAAAATATCTTTCGCCTACATGTTATTCTTGATGCGGCAGTTTACCCGCATCGCGTTTAGATAAATACAGTCACATAGTCTCAATAATATTAAAACGTTTTTCTCCATAGTCAAGTCTTTCACAACTTTTCTAACAGGTCTTATGATTGACATAACTTTATAAAAATGCTGTTAAATTAACTTCCGAGTACAATTTTAATGATGGATAGGGTGCTGGTAAAACCGGATTATAATTTTGATACAAATAACTATCATATTTGTCGTAAACACATGTACATGATAGCTGGTATAATTTAGCCAAGTCCATTCTACTAGGATGCAAAAAGTAAGAAACATTTTCAATTGTCACTTATATCTTTTGCCTTTCATTTCCTGCTTTGTTCTTTTTCATATGTCGCATCATATACGAGTACACACTCAAAGATATACTCGAGACTTGAGTGAATACATATATGCAAAAATGGCAATCAAATAAACGCCCCGCTAGAGATTATGAAATTTCCGACAGCGATTTCCTTAAATGAATTATTTTCGCGTACCATACATCAATTTATAATAGCATTTGTCATGAGGAAAAAATGAAAAAAAAAGCATATATTGAATTTTTCAGCTTTCAAGACTTGTATTGTGATTCTTTAAGAATTATCATATTACTCATAAAATTGAATGTCGAAAAAGTTTTTTATCCTGGCCCGTAGTTAAATATACTTATTGTATAAAAATAGAGCGTCGGTGGCTCAGTGGTGTGGACTGTCGCCTTCCTACCGGGAGGGCTGAGGTTCAAATCCCGACACGTACCAATGTATTTTCGAATTTTCGAAAAATATATGTACGTTATCCGACGCTCTTACGGTGAAGGAAAACATCGTGAGGAAACCTTCATACACGCCTGCGAAGAGATTCGAAGGTTGTGTGTGAAGTCGTCCAATCCGCTCTGGGCCCGCGTGGACGACTAAGGCCTAATCACCCTATACGGGTAGGCTCGTGCCCCTCGGTGGGGACGTTTAATGAGCTGATGATGATGATGATAAAAATAAACATCATCTTGAAAACCAAAGTAATAAAGAACTCAAATAAACGTATCTATTTCAGACGACCCATCTGGTGTAGTGGCTACTACACGAAGGTTCAGATCGATCCTCGGGTACTACGAACATTTGAGTACATGAACATGTCTGTTTGAAATGGTCTGGGTATTTCTATGTATAATATGTATTTATTTACAAAAAAGTATGTTATCAGTTGTTTAGTACCCTAACTACAAGCTCTTTTCTTAATATGTGGTTAGATGGCGCTGTGTGAATGTCAGTGGATATTTATATATAAATAAATAAAAAGCCTGTATTTTTTTTGTAAATACATACATATTATACATAGAAAACACCCAGACCATTACAAACAGACAGATGATAAAAAGGTTGCGTGTTTACCCTTTGTCTCCTCGCTTCAATTTCAAAATACTTCTTACGAAGAGAATTCTTATGTCAGAAGTTCCCAGCTAATAAAGTCGACAGAAGGATACAGGATCGCAGTCGTTTCGGGTCTGTGTTTTTCTTCTCAAATATTCTAGGCAATTTTTGTATTCGCGCTATCGCTTAAACTTTCTTTACAATTTTTACTCGGCAGTTATACAACTTGCGATAATTTGAGCCCTGAAAGAAGAGCGCTGTCACCTTCTGATTGAATTTCAGGCGAATATATAATAATAATCTTAATTATCATTATTCGTATAAAACTTTTAATATGAATGTGTGTATTTAAAATTCCGATATGGCATTAGAATTTCTCATTCAAGTCTGTGTGTTTTTATAAAAAAGGAACAAAAACTTAAAGGATTCATGAAATAATAATTCGTATGTTGACGCATGTAGCGTTCTAAAAATATTTAATGACGTTATACCGTGACTGCAAATGACGCAGTCATATACAACCTTTTTATTGAATGGCATCCCACTTATGACGTACAAGGCAATTTAATTTTAAATTAAGAACGAAACCATTCAAATAAATGTTCGTGATTCAAATTCTATTCGTTTATATAAATAATGAACGCATGTTAATTTAAATTCGGAACAAACAAATTTTAAAGTCCTTGGTAGAACTCGATTTTAATTGCATAATTATATGAAGCCATCGTTATCATTTGCAAGTAGACGTCGCTTGATTCCCGTTAACGGAAGGGTTGAGATTAAAGTGGATGTGACGTTTTGTAAAATATCAAGGGAAATAATCAAGAAGAGGGGCGCCTGCATATACATTCACGGTTATTCTGAGTATTCCTTTGTAGGTCATTTTCAAATAATACTTTAATGTGATGTCTTTTATATATTTTATTAATGAATAGTTTTTGATGCTTATTTTTATATTGTAATGTATATAAATAGGTCACCTTGAAACTGTATTTTTTTCTGCTATAGTATCCATCTCAATAATATAAACATTGGTAAAATAAGGACTCCATGAACATTCAAATTTACAGAAGTAACACAATTGTATAATAATATTAGTGGACCCACACAAAATGCGCTTCATCGAAATGACCATAAAATAATGACGTCACGTTTATGTTGTGAGTATACATAGCTTATTTACTTTGTACAACAATTTGAAATGTTGTATTTATGGCACTGCAGTGGTAGTGGTAGGTAGGTACATAGACGACTCAGTATCGAGCCTATCACCTAGTAAAGCTTTCGTAGCATCGTAGCAATCGTAGCATCAAACGAATAAGTATTATAATAAAGACGCCTAGATGTTGTACGAGATCGTCTAAGGAAATCTGCTGAATTGTTTTCTGTCACATAAGACCATAATCAAATGGATGGATTAGAATAGGGAAGGAAAGGGATATCTGCCGCAAAATGCGGGAGATGTTTTTTACAAGCTTTATTTTACTTGTCAACCGATTAAGCTGAAATTTGACAAAGACTTTAAAATTGTTTTATAAAGCGTTTATGTTAATTCTACCATACAGACGTCTTTGTTTACCGCTTACGACTTTCTATGTATAATCGCACCGAATTGAAAGCTGTTCTTCTTAAGCGTACTAAAAGAACTCGAATATAAAGAGAAATAATGGTGAGAGAGTGTTGACTAAATATCAAAACCCAATAAAAAATAATTAATTGATGCAATATTAACTGTATTCAAAATTGACTATAATTTTTGACAGTGCAATCCACTCTTAGAGACTACGCCTACCTTAAGGAATCCTGGATCCTTTGAAAGAGACTTAATACAGTTGTAATGATACATGCTAAATAATGACCATATATATGATCAAAAAGTTAAATAAAATGTCAAAATCATATTAAAAAAATATATCTTGTGGAATTAATTATTTTTTTATTTCATATCCTCAGCTAACTCCCTTGTGGATTATCTGATTTCTACGTTTAACAAAGGTTACGTAAGATTTTTACACATGCCTGCGTAAATTACGCACAATGTTAGAAATGGTGAAAAAATTTAAGCATTAAATATACAAGGAATAAATTTTGCTGAAAAGTGATATCTTTTGGTAAATTTGAAATTAATGTTCCGAACAAAATCTGTAGATCATGTGACTTTTTCTATGAAGCATAACAAAAAAACTTACAAAAAATAGAATTTCAATTATTGCCAAAGTTTATGGCATACCAAAACTAGCACACGTTAACCTTAAACATTCTACCGAAGTTTAAAATCCGCCCAAGTGCCAACTTATGCAAAATCCACGTACACTTTGTTCCTAACTGGGTCCCTTGTAGCATTGAAACAACTCAATAAGGTTTCATTAGAAAGTTGTTTGCGGAATTGTTTGTTACCCGTTTAATTTTGCGGTGAATGGAAACGATCAAATGCTACCGTTTACCCTTCGTACCTGCGCAACAATATCTAATTCTGTACGGTTTTAAACTTATACGGGTTGAGGAATTCATTTTGATTTAAATAGTAACGTAACCTAGTCCGCAGTTAACGTATCGTTGATTGTGTTATGTATTCGGGGACAGAAGAACCCTTAAACTACCTCATTTATTAAGGTTCTTCTTCTTCTTATCGAGTCGATATGGATTCACAAGTTAAATATGGTACCACGACCAAAATTAAGGTTAATTGTCGTTGAAGTTTTGGACATACTAAACATAGTACCTTACTTTTTAATAATGCTTTCAATTAAAAGGATTCATTTAAAAAATATCCTGTAAACAGTTGTTTAATCAAATTTAAAGTTTTAATCATTAGAGGACAAAATATTTTATTTACTAATTAATTAGATCATGTAAGTGCAATTAAGCTAAACTCGCCTACCATTAAGTCCTCATTTCATCGAGACCTCTTTTGACAATTATAGGAAATATAAAGGACCCTTGAACAAGCGCCATCTATACAGTCTAAGTGGTACTTCAGCAACGTCAATGCTTTTTTAGGAAGACGCAACAAGTGTAAGGACATTATTTCGCTATTTATAATCTGATGTCGCCATGTGTTTTGACTGAAGCGAATGGAGACGATTTAGGATTTTTTTTGTCGAGTATTTTAATAACTGCTAGTTTTTGATAATGGCTATTGTTGTGATTTACTTTACTTCACTAGTCCCGAGACCACTGCTGCAATTAGGGCCATCTAACCGATACTTAAGGTTATTGTATTATTACAGGTTTGGATAGTTATCTGAAGATAGGTACCAGTGTAGTTAAGTGTCATTGCGATTTGGACCTAACTACTAATACAAGTTTGGCAAATGTTTTTAGCAGCGCTCTCTCATAAGAGAACGCTTCTGCCGATTCAGTTTATGACAAAAATATACTTGACGGTCTTATTCCTCTTCCTTAATGTAGCAAGGGAGGTCTATCCCAGCAATGGATTTGTTGTCGACTGTCGTTGATGGTATTGCCATTAGAGAAATACCTACGATACAGTATTTAAATAATATCCCTTGACTAGCGTNTTCGTTGAGAACATGTGCCTCTAATTTCACTTATCACGTGTGCATACAAAAATGACTAAATTCTGCAGTGAACGCTGCGAGCGACACCGCCCGAAGCTGGCACGTTTTTTGCGGTGTGACATCTAATCGATTGTTCGATTGCTTCTCATAGCTAAATCTGACAGAAAAAGTATGTGCACACATACTTTTACAGTCGAAAGTTTGACAAATTTTAATATAAAAGGTATATTAAAAGTTTAACGGTAATGAAATATTTTTGTCTGGATTAGGTATTTGTTATTATTAACCTAAAGACATTATCATATTTAAATACATGCGAGCAACGTTTTTAGCAATAAAGATTTGATTCAAAATAATAAAAATAACCTAAATTAGAATGACAAATAAAAAAAACATACTTTTTGCACATTGGTACCTATTTAATAAAGAATGTTTGAAGTAATCATTAATATTGAATAAAAAAGTACTATGTCCACATTGAATATAAATGTCCACTCATAGGGTCGTGCTCCGCGATAGGGACGTTTAATCAACTGATGATGATGAATCGTGTAGGTGCATTAAATATTCCTAGCTTAAGCAAGTATTTTGCGGCTGAGATAAAATACTTTACCTTTCACATTTAGCGTTCATTTCATCCAAATTATTCCAGTCTGGTGGGCAGACGTGTACTTTGTTTATTGGGATTAAGTTAAAGAGTGCATCAGTGATAACAAATGCCTACTAATCTATAATTGGATCCAGAGACTTTTAAGTAAAATAAGCGTCTTGCCTTCAATGCTGTTACGTGGGTAACAGTTCATGAAAATATAAGGTAAGCAAAGTTTTATTAATTTTTTTCTATGATTTATAGAGTAGGCTTAAAATTGTTGTCCAGAAAAATGTTATTCGTGAAATAATTAAAGTTACCGATATAACTCGCCTGATTATCAAGTTGAAGTGGTAAACTGGTCATGAATGTCGCAGAGCCGATGGCCTTTAGGTAAAGGTGAGGTCTGGAGTGGAGACTGCGTCTTGGCAACCGTAGTGTAGAACACCCTTCGGCTCGATGGACCGACGTCTTTCAAAAGCTTGTTGGATGAAGCTGGCGCATAATATAGAAGACCTATTTCCAGCAGTAGACTGCAATAGATTAAAGAACGAAGAGAGATGATGATATTTATTATTAATCAATGAATTGACCTTAAAAACCTGTATAAGTATAGTTTACGTCAAAGTAGTCAGTTTATACACATAATATTAATACTACGATGACATCTGTAGAAAAGTTGTTATACAGGGTTAAGAAAAGCAGTGAAATAACTGGTTATTTGTGAATTATTAATAACTTACCAGCGGGCTAGTGATGAATAGGAGAGCTTAGCTTTACTGTAAATAATCGATTTACCATTTTGACCTATCAGACTTGATCATTATCGTACTACTCTGTAAAAAATATCTTTCGCCTACATGTTATTCTTGATGCGGCAGTTTACCCGCATCGCGTTTAGATAAATACAGTCACATAGTCTCAATAATATTAAAACGTTTTTCTCCATAGTCAAGTCTTTCACAACTTTTCTAACAGGTCTTATGATTGACATAACTTTATAAAAATGCTGTTAAATTAACTTCCGAGTACAATTTTAATGATGGATAGGGTGCTGGTAAATCCGATTATAATTTTGATACAAATAACTATCATATTTGTCGTAAACACATGTACATGATAGCTGGTATAATTTAGCCAAGTCAACTCTACTCGGATGCAAAAAGTAAGAAACATTTTCAATTGTCACTTATATCTTTTGCCTTTCATTTCCTGCTTTGTTCTTTTTCATATGTCGCATCATATACGAGTACACACTCAAAGATATACTCGAGACTTGAGTGAATACATATATGCAAAAATGGCAATCAAATAAACGCCCCGCTAGAGATTATGAAATTTCCGACAGCGATTTCCGTCATGAGGAAAAAATGAAAAAAAAAAAGCATATATTGAATTTTTCAGCTTTCAAGACTTGTATTGTGATTCTTTAAGAATTATCATATTACTCATAAAATTGAATGTCGAAAAAGTTTTTTATCCTGGCCCGTAGTTAAATATACTTATTGTATAAAAATAGAGCGTCGGTGGCTCAGTGGTGTGGACTGTCGCCTTCCTACCGGAGGAGGTTCAAATCCCGACACGTACCAATGTATTTTCGAATTTTCGAAAAATATATGTACGTTATCCGACGCTCTTACGGTGAAGGAAAACATCGTGAGGAAACCTTCATACACGCCTGCGAAGAGATTCGAAGGTTGTGTGTGAAGTCGTCCAATCCGCTCTGGGCCCGCGTGGACGACTAAGGCCTAATCACCCTATACGGGTAGGCTCGTGCCCCTCGGTGGGGACGTTTAATGAGCTGATGATGATGATGATAAAAATAAACATCATCTTGAAAACCAAAGTAATAAAGAACTCAAATAAACGTATCTATTTCAGACGACCCATCTGGTGTAGTGGCTACTACACGAAGGTTCAGATCGATCCTCGGGTACTACGAACATTTGAGTACATGAACATGTCTGTTTGAAATGGTCTGGGTATTTCTATGTATAATATGTATTTATTTACAAAAAAAGTATGTTTATCAGTTGTTTAGTACCCTAACTACAAGCTCTTTTCTTAATATGTGGTTAGATGGCGCTGTGTGAATGTCAGTGGATATTTATATATAAATAAATAAAAAGCCTGTATTTTTTTTGTAAATACATACATATTATACATAGAAAACACCCAGACCATTACAAACAGACAGATGATAAAAAGGTTGCGTGTTTACCCTTTGTCTCCTCGCTTCAATTTCAAAATACTTCTTACGAAGAGAATTCTTATGTCAGAAGTTCCCAGCTAATAAAGTCGACAGAAGGATACAGGATCGCAGTCGTTTCGGGTCTGTGTTTTTCTTCTCAAATATTCTAGGCAATTTTTGTATTCGCGCTATCGCTTAAACTTTCTTTACAATTTTTACTCGGCAGTTATACAACTTGCGATAATTTGAGCCCTGAAAGAAGAGCGCTGTCACCTTCTGATTGAATTTCAGGCGAATATATAATAATAATCTTAATTATCATTATTCGTATAAAACTTTTAATATGAATGTGTGTATTTAAAATTCCGATATGGCATTAGAATTTCTCATTCAAGTCTGTGTGTTTTTATAAAAAAGGAACAAAAACTTAAAGGATTCATGAAATAATAATTCGTATGTTGACGCATGTAGCGTTCTAAAAATATTTAATGACGTTATACCGTGACTGCAAATGACGCAGTCATATACAACCTTTTTATTGAGTGACATCCCACTTATGACGTACAAGGCAATTTAATTTTAAATTAAGAACGAAACCATTCAAATAAATGTTCGTGATTCAAATTCTATTCGTTTATATAAATAATGAACGCATGTTAATTTAAATTCGGAACAAACAAATTTTAAAGTCCTTGGTAGAACTCGATTTTAATTGCATAATTATATGAAGCCATCGTTATCATTTGCAAGTAGACGTCGCTTGATTCCCGTTAACGGAAGGGTTGAGATTAAAGTGGATGTGACGTTTTGTAAAATATCAAGGGAAATAATCAAGAAGAGGGGCGCCTGCATATACATTCACGGTTATTCTGAGTATTCCTTTGTAGGTCATTTTCAAATAATACTTTAATGTGATGTCTTTTATATATTTTATTAATGAATAGTTTTGATGCTTATTTTTATATTGTAATGTATATAAATAGGTCACCTTGAAACTGTATTTTTTTCTGCTATAGTATCCTCTCAATAATATAAACATTGGTAAAATAAGGACTCCATGAACATTCAAATTTACAGAAGTAACACAATTGTATAATAATATTAGTGGACCCACACAAAATGCGCTTCATCGAAATGACCATAAAATAATGACGTCACGTTTATGTTGTGAGTATACATAGCTTATTTACTTTGTACAACAATTTGAAATGTTGTATTTATGGCACTGCAGTGGTAGTGGTAGGTAGGTACATAGACGACTCAGTATCGAGCCTATCACCTAGTAAAGCTTTCGTAGCATCGTAGCAATCGTAGCATCAAACGAATAAGTATTATAATAAAGACGCCTAGATGTTGTACGAGATCGTCTAAGGAAATCTGCTGAATTGTTTTCTGTCACATAAGACCATAATCAAATGGATGGATTAGAATAGGGAAGGGAAGGATATCTGCCGCAAAATGCGGGAGATGTTTTTTACAAGCTTTATTTTACTTGTCAACCGATTAAGCTGAAATTTGACAAAGACTTTAAAATTGTTTTATAAAGCGTTTATGTTAATTCTACCATACAGACGTCTTTGTTTACCGCTTACGACTTTCTATGTATAATCGCACCGAATTGAAAGCTGTTCTTCTTAAGCGTACTAAAAGAACTCGAATATAAAGAGAAATAATGGTGAGAGAGTGTTGACTAAATATCAAAACCCAATAAAAAAATAATTAATTGATGCAATATTAACTGTATTCAAAATTGACTATAATTTTTGACAGTGCAATCCACTCTTAGAGACTACGCCTACCTTAAGGAATCCTGGATCCTTTGAAAGAGACTTAATACAGTTGTAATGATACATGCTAAATAATGACCATATATATGATCAAAAAGTTAAAATAAAAATGTCAAAATCATATTAAAAAAATATATCTTGTGGAATTAATTATTTTTTTATTTCATATCCTCAGCTAACTCCCTTGTGGATTATCTGATTTCTACGTTTAAAAAAGGTTACGTAAGATTTTTACACATGCCTGCGTATATTACTAAAAAAATTTAAGCATTAACAAGAAATAAATTTTGCTGAAAAGTGATATCTTTTGGTAAATTTGAAATTAATGTTCCGAACAAAATCTGTAGATCATGTGACTTTTTCTATGAAGCATAACAAAAAAACTTACAAAAAATAGAATTTCAATTATTGCCAAAGTTTATGGCATACCAAAACCTTAAACATTTCTACTGAAGTTTAAAATCCGCCCAAGTGCCAACTTATGCAAAATCCACGTACACTTTGTTCCTAACTGGGTCCCTTGTAGCATTGAAACAACTCAATAAGGTTTCATTAGAAAGTTGTTTGCGGAATTGTTTGTTACCCGTTTAATTTTGCGGTGAATGGAAACGATCAAATGCTACCGTTTACCCTTCGTACCTGCGCAACAATATCTAATTCTGTACGGTTTTAAACTTACGGGTTGAGGAATTCATTTTGATTTAAATATATAGTCACGTAACCTAGTCCGCAGTTAACGTATCGTTGATTGTGTTATGTATTCGGGGACAGAAGAACCCTTAAACTACCTCATTTATTAAGGTTCTTCTTCTTCTTATCGAGTCGATATGGATTCACAAGTTAAATATGGTACCACGACCAAAATTAAGGTTGAACCTGTATTATTCGTTGAAGTTTTGGACATACTAAACATAGTACCTTACTTTTTAATAATGCTTTCAATTAAAAGGATTCATTTAAAAAATATCCTGTAAACAGTTGTTTAATCAAATTTAAAGTTTTAATCATTAGAGGACAAAATATTTTATTTACTAATTAATTAGATCATGTAAGTGCAATTAAGCTAAACTCGCCTACCATTAAGTCCTCATTTCATCGAGACCTCTTTTGACAATTATAGGAAATATAAAGGACCCTTGAACAAGCGCCATCTATACAGTCTAAGTGGTACTTCAGCAACGTCAATGCTTTTTTAGGAAGACGCAACAAGTGTAAGGACATTATTTCGCATTTATAATCTGATGTCGCCATGTGTTTTGACTGAAGCGAATGGAGACGATTTAGGATTTTTTTGTCGAGTATTTTAATAACTGCTAGTTTTTGATAATGGCTATTGTTGTGATTTACTTTACTTCACTAGTCCCGAGACCACTGCTGCAATTAGGGCCATCTAACCGATACTTAAGGTTATTGTATTATTTACAGGTTTGGATAGTTATCTGAAGATAGGTACCAGTGTAGTTAAGTGTCATTGCGATTTGGACCTAACTACTAATACAAGTTTGGCAAATGTTTTTAGCAGCGCTCTCTCATAAGAGAACGCTTCTGCCGATTCAGTTTATGACAAAAATATACTTGACGGTCTTATTCCTCTTCCTTAATGTAGCAAGGGAGGTCTATCCCAGCAATGGATTTGTTGTCGACTGTCGTTGATGGTATTGCCATTAGAGAAATACCTACGATACAGTATTTAAATAATATCCCTTGACTAGCGTAACAGTAAAGTCACTAAAACGGTCGGATATAATAAACAACAATTGAATTTGGATAATAAATTCACGATTTGATACGTTTTTAAAACGCTGAGGACTTAATGCGACAGTAATAATGACATTGAGTCCATTTTTTTTATTTGGCCAAAAATATACACTTAATAACACGATTCATCGAGATGATCATTCCTTTGGTATTTAGGTTACAGTACCAATAACTATAAATATTAAAAGCGTAATCATACCACCTGTTGTAAGTAATAATTTAGAAGCATTAAATACGGTTTATTCATAATATTTATGATATGTGATGAAATAACTATAAAACAGGTACAGTCTGCACAAAAGTGTAATCACACAGTTATTTGGGTGAAAAATATCTCCGGACTTTGGGAAGTATGCCAAGCTTCCTCGACGCAATTTCGGCCCTAGATTATATGTTACCTCCAAAGTTAGGCTTCGATGAAACATTTCCAAGACGCCAAGATTTTTAGAGATCTCAGCAGGTGCATTTCAGAAAGTGGTAGTCGGTTTATCGGGCCCCTCTTAGCAGAGAACAGACACGCCTAGGTATTCTACAACTACAAATTGGCATCGCCGTAATCAGCCAAGACCTGTTGTTTCGAAGGACCATCATCAGTCATTTTCGTCGTTTTTATCATTATTCTTTTATATAATTCAAAGAAAAATATTTTGAAAACTATAGTGCATGTAAATCCGAGACGAGTATCTATATATTACGCACTGGGACAGGGATTCATTTTTTATAAGCTTGATGATTTGTCTGTTCCGAACTCAACTTCCATTTTTGTTACATATATTTATTTGTTGTTTAACACACTTTTTTGGTTCTTTTGAGCAATTGGCTGCTAAATCGTTCCAAATAAATATAACAGATTCATTATTTAATCTTTTTTTTTTATTGATAGATCATGACTTCAATACAACGTTTTAAACAATGCATATACGAGTTGTTAAATTATCAATGTGATATAGAAGTTCTTTGTACTCTAACTTGAGGGTCAAAATTCTGTAACACAACTGATTACATGCATATTTATGAGTTTGCTCGAAGCAATGAAACCAATAATAATAATCATATATTATATCTTTTATTCATTTCCTATCAATACAAGTAAGTATAATAAACACAGCGTGTTTAACTTTATAGAGAACATATTAGTGAATAGTTCATAGTACATGTACATACGAGTACGTTCCCAGCTTTTTAAATAGGAATATGTTTTTTTACCTCCGCCAGGTAGTATTACTTAAATAGTGATATTATCGTGTTAAAAGTTAATGTGCCGTGCCGATTACTGCAACAGGTGGATCTTTCTTTTCTTCTTATTATTTTGATGCCAAAGAAGTAATCAAACTGTGGAAGCCCAAAAGTTAGCTAAAATGTGGAACTATTGAATTTCAGATGATTTTAAGATGGTTTTTCCTACAATGTACATTGTAACTGGTGGAAATTGCTCTTAAGTCAAGTAAAAGTCTTGAAAGAGAATGGTTGACCTCACGAATATCGTTTTTTCAGCAATTTTCCCCAAATCGCTAAAATAGGTTTTATTATAGGTGTCTTCTAGGTTAAAACGTGAGACACGTACGAATTAAACATTAAATATAAAACTACAATGGTGTTTAGGACAATTCCTATTCCATCAATTAGACGTATGTTATACAAAATTTGTACATAAAACCTCTGAACGCAAGACTTTATTTGCGATCGCTTATTATTTATGTAACTGAGTAAAAATAACGTACAAAGAAATTCTTATTGATATACACACGACATTATATATAAATTGTATTGTAATAAGTAAACAACATACCTTTTTAGTATTTGTAATATAGTAAATTCATATAATTTATGTAACTTTTGGCTCAACTTCAAGTATGATACTAAACCGAAAACAACTTACCAAAGTAGTGAATATAACTCCTTAACAAAGCGTACTTTACAGCTATCACATCAAACTGAGCTATATATATTTTGACGATTTACTTAAATAATGACGGAAATTTACTCGGCCGAGTGTACACCATAAACCAAGTTATCGACGGGCCCTCGTGCATCCAAATCGCGCTATATAAACAAAATAAAACGTCGGCAAACAAATCGTAAGTGGCCGTTTATATTTATTCGCCCGCCTAGCACGATTGACGGATGCGAAGTAAACTTTGGTTTTATATATGTAGCAGCCATCTGGTTAAATTAGCCATTTAATTGGCCGCCAAGGCCGTTCTTTAAACGCCGGCATTCAATGCCATGCTGAAAAACTACTAGCCATGTGGTTGACCGCAACTGAGATGTCTGTGACCACAACGTTTAACTCGATGGCTGGACGGGACTTTGTTTAGTTATTTTTATTTGGCACTTTGGTGTATCATACGAGGGTCAAGTAAAAAAAAGGGTTCCCAACGCTGTACACTCGCCGCGCGACATGCTATGAGAAATCTGGCAACACCGCCGTGTTCCTTGGTTCCCGCGCTTTATTCTCTCACCCGAACGAAGTCAGTACGACGCTCAGTGCCGGCCTGACAGCCATCCGAGATGGAGCCCCCAATCGCTGTCACCGCCAGGTGTGAGATTCGATCAGTTATCCGTTTTTTACACGCAAAAAAGGTAAAACCTATTGAAATTCATAGGCAGTTGCAAGAAGATGAAACGTGGTGCCACTACGTTACCCCGGAAACGAAAATGCAATCACGACAATGGAAACATGCCCAATCGCCGCCACCGAAGAAATTCAAGCAGACGCTCTCCGCAGGAAAAGTGATGGCTACGGTGTTCTGGGACCGGAAGGGTGTCTTGCTTACCGAGTTTATGCCTACAGGGACGACAATAAATTCGGACAGATACTGCGAAACGTTGAAAAAACTCAAAAGGGCCATTCAAAATCGTCGGCGAGGAAGATTGACCAAAGGCGTTAGGCTGCACAACGATAACGCGCGCCCGCATGTTTCCCGGAAGACCCTTGCCTTAATCGAGAAATTCGGCTGGGATGTGGTTGAACAAGCTCCCTTTAGCCCTGATGTTGCTCCCAGCGACTTTCACTTGTTTCCAAAATTGAAACAACACTTGGGGTGGACAACGCTTCAGATCGGACGAAGAGGTACAGGAAGCGGCCTGGCGGCGGAGTTCTTCGAAGAGGGTTTTCAAAAGTGGATAACTAACTCGTCAGCAAAAATGTATAGAAAAATCTGGCGACTATGTAGAAAAATAGTTTAAAGTACAAGCTTTCAGATGGTGTACTCCTCGATTATAATAAAAAATGCGTTACACCAGAAAAAATGTGGGAACCTTATTTTTTACTTGACCCTCGTAATTATTTTGACCAACTAACACTTTCATTTAACTTATAATTGCCCAAAAGCATTTGAGTTCAAACAACTATCGGCCTAGGCATATAGTTGGATGCCGGCGTTTAACGAACGACCTAGGCATCCAATAGGCATGATGACTGGGTCCTGGAATCGTAAGAACTATTTTATATTATTACAAATCTGGGTTAAAAATAACGATGTGCTTACTCTCAGCTCGAAAACTCATGTTTTAAGAATTTTATTAGTCTTCAAAGATGGGTTGGCAAGTCCATTTTTAAAGTACATTAATTGTCAAAAAATTGTAAACAAAAGGATAACACATATAACTTAAAGCAACTTTTGCTATTATACCATTTGAATAAACGCAACATTTGATATAGTTGTAGTACAAAATTCACAAACTATGCATACAAATTACTGAGGCGTGACGTCATAACTAGGTAGCCATTTGTATGAAGCGTTTTTGGGAAAGTCCATTATTGTGTTTTTAGAATTGGAAAATCTCTGTGGGTTTTAAATGTTAACGGAGTATTTTTTTACCAATGTTCCTATTATAATGCGCTCCATGGATATAATAGCAGAAAAAAAATTGTCATCATCCCTATTGGATGACTAATTTAACTAGATGACTGTGACATATACACACCTTGTTTGTAGTGAAAAGTGTTGTAGGCTTATAAGTAGATCATAATGGGAACTAAACAAGGGAATAAAGAGGGTAATAAATTCCATTTGTTTTTTGGAAATACAAACATCTAAGGCATATACAGCACCCAGGTAAACAAAAAAAATATGTTCTGCACACGACTTTTCCCTAGGTGGCGTATATTGGAAAGCTACAGTTTTACAGTCTAATAGAGTAAGAAAAGGATAGTGCTCTATACGATAAATAGCGCCATCCCTTTTTAACTCCATTTTAGTAAAGATCAACGCTTGAGTCTTGTTCTAAAATCCGGGCCTAAAAGTCATCACCCAAGAGATTGTGCGATTTGACCTTGACATATTTCTTTTTATTGGATTTCCTGAAATTTCAAGTCGATTCAAAAATCACGGCGGCCCACAAAGCCGCCATGGCCTATCGGTCAAATTTAGCCTGATTTATGCGTAAAGTCAAAGAAAATTGGACTCTTCGAATGGCCGACCCAAAAACCCACAGCGGACATTGAATGTAAAAGATATTTACCGGTTATCATCCCGTAAACAGGACGCCCACTTGAGCAGCCCCATTATAGTGGAGCTTGGATCAACTTTGCTTAAATGTGATCTACTCAAAAAGGCCAAGGCATTTAATATTAGAAATAAAATAAAAATACAAGCGAAACACTTGGGACTCACAACCCAGGAGGATTCACCTGTGTTCATTTCGGAGCAGCTCACTCCCAAAGGAGCTCGTTTGTTTTTTCTGGCCCGAGACCTAGTGAAGACAGGAAAATATAAGTACTGCTGGACCTCCTATGGCAAGGTACTGGTTAGACAAGACGATAATACAAGAGTAGTTCATATTACTAATGAATCCCAGATACAAAACTTAGCCCATATTTCATGACTGATTCCTTATATAATTCAACCATATTTTTTGTTGTCTGTGACATCAGTCTGTTTTATTATTTTGTCTCTTTTATTTGATTTGCATGTTAATAAAATAGCCATACGTAGTCATAATAATTGTAGTAGCATACAAACACTGTGTTATTCTAGGAAAAAGCTACATTCACCATACCTTTGTAAATTTTTTATACATAATAATGTAAAACCGTTGTGTAAACATACACATATTTTTCATTACCAATATATTATACCCCATACATATATAAATGATATCATACATATATGCAGCCACTATTATTTGTCCACACAACATAGAACATGCATGCAATGTGATATGCCTAGGCATAGCATCATATACATACAGAATATAACCCTATATTATAATATACATATTTTAGTATTTTCTGTGCTGTTGTTTTGTTATGGTTTGGTCCACAGCTGTTTTTGTTCTTGTAATTCATTATTAATGTTGACTCTGTGCTTTTGTGCGCATTTTAACTTTACCTACTTAACCCAATACCATACTACCTACTTAAATATTAATAATATTATACCTTTGCTGAAACTACTAACGTATTTAATAAATATATATGTGTGATAAAATCAACGAAAAAATATATAGATAAATTAGATATAGCAAAAGCAATCAAGTGTGACTGTGCTGATCTCCCTAAATACTATAGCGCAAATAAATCTAATCTAACAATTATTTCACAAAATATCAGAAGCATCTACTGCAATTTCAATGACTTTCTAATTAATTTATCTTCGTTGGCCATCGAAGTTGATGTCATTATCCTATCCGAGTGCCGCTTACATGCTGATAAACCTATTCCAAATTTAAAAAACTATAAGGGATTTGCTACCACACGTCAACAGAACCAAAATGACGGAGTGGTTGTTTATGTTAAAGAAAGTCTAAAAGCAAAAGTGTCTGAAATTCAATTAACCCACGCGACGGCAATCCAGATAGATATTCTTGCCCACTCTATACTTGGTATTTACCGCTCACCGTCTAACTATAACGCAGTTCATTTTCTGGAATCGCTTTCTCATCACCTAACAAGTATTGGTTCTCGGAATAACATTATTATTGCAGGTGACATTAATATAAATATACTGCCCGAAGAACATGAAAATCCTCGGACAAAAAAATCGTTTATCTTACCTTGACATGTTATCAGCATATGGAATCTTACCTGGACACACTATAGCCACGCGGGAAAGGACATGTCTAGATCATTTCATGCTTAAAATAAATACAAAAAATCATTCAGCATTTATAGCTATTTTAAACACTACAATCACAGATCATTTGACAACCTTTCTGTCTGTAACTAAATCCAAACAAAAAGTATCAACAACCAAAAAGACATCTGTAACAAATTTGGAAAATGCTTTAGAACAATTAAAAAATAGTAATCAAATCAAGGAACTATTTCTCTACACCGATCCTAACTTATTAACTGATAAACTGATCCAAATCCTCTCTGAAAGTATACTCACAAATACAACTACAATAACAATTCCTAAAAGTAAGCGTATAATAAAGCCATGATAACAAGCGGCATTCTAAAATTATAAAAAATCGTAATAAGCTCAGAAACTTCATCGACAAGACCCTGGAAACGATATAAAAAAAATAACCTTTATGCGTTACAGAAATTATTGCAATAACCTCATTAAAAAATTAAAAAGACAGTATGATCGTAACTTACTCACTAAATCAATTCATGACAATAAATTACTCTGGAAAAACATAAAAAAGCTTACTTACACTAATAGTACTTCTAATGTAAACTCTGAATTGGAGAACTTAAAAGAAAATGCTCTGGATTCTGCGAATTACATAAACAAATACTTCGCAAGTATTGGTAACACACTAGCTGAAAATATTAGCAAAACGTTAAGTGAAAACACTATTTAATCAATACATT
>PQWD01010679.1:0-29275 GCA_019425675.1 Leucinodes orbonalis
CCTTGAATCTATTGTGTCTGGAGCTTTAAGGCGTCATTAGCGATCGAAAAGGGTTAATCAATTTTATGAAATAATTTCATAAAATTTTCTATGTAAATCCACAATAATTATGTCAGTAACGATAATTGAGCGATAACGGTTTAAAGTACGCCGTCGGTAGTTTATAAAATAAGCCGATCCTTGCGACATCATGCCGGTCCTAAGTCAATAAAATTATAATAGTTAAAATATGCGGAACCACAAGCAATATTATTACAACACAGGGGAAACAGAATCTCAACATATACATCGAAACATGGTAACACAAGCATGAATTAACCATCCTATAATAACACAAATAGGTCCAGGTTTCAGTAAAACGGGTGCGTTTGAATACCCTTGCGTTGTTTAAGCCGCCATGATTATTTTCTTTTCTCATATAATTTACAAGATATATTTAACATACTCGTAAGTACATATACCAAGGGTTGTATGGAATGAAAAAACATGTTAATTTAAAGCGCTTGGGTGCGATTTGGATGAATATACATAAACATGTAAAATGAAGTAAAGTAGGGTAACTCATATTATATTATTAAAACAGTTTTTTTTTTTTATAAAGATATAGTTAGTATGTATACCAAAAGTAACCATCGTGCCACATACATTGATTTATATTTACCTCAATGGCCACATAGCTTTTATATGCCTTGGCATGATTTGCCTGAAACGATTAGCAGTCGATTAGTAATCGACTAGTTTATTTATCAGTTAGTGGTTGTTACCTCATTGTTCATGTAAAACCTTTTTTATGATTTTTTTTTACTTCTTCAGTCATAACCTGCCCTACTTACAAACATGTTTTTATAAAATGAAGTTCCTAGCAAGGAATAGTGATTATGTCCCTTTTAATGGAGCACTCGTTTATTATATACGGAGATAATTTTCCCATAGGTGGGATTCTTGGGGGTACTATGATTTGCTTTTGCTTACATTCTACAACTGCACCTAGCATCTTACAAAGAAGTTTACGCCATATTTCCTTTTTACAAAAGCTATTCTAGTACACCGACATCTTCCTATCAAAAAATCTATTTGTAAACGACATACTCGGCTTGAACAATCCAAAGCAATGTAAACGTGTAATAAAACTTAACAAATTTCTACGAAAGGAAAGCTGGAAGATATACCTTTCCATTACGAATTACATGAGTATGTACCTACCCTGAGAACGAATAAAGTCCGTGTACCCAAACTCCCTAATTGGAGGCCCTAAAGTATAATTTTCAGTCTGTGCTCGAAGTTTTCGGAGCAAAGGAACGGCTTGTTTGCACCAAGTCGGGAGTTAGAGAATTGCTACATAAAGTACATATATTTAACTATGTGAACTGCTTAAGAAAAGTAGTTTTATTTGATGTCGGAACAATTGGAGAAGGTCTCGTGAAGTTGAAAAAACCTAGGTTTAGTTTCGTGATAAAGCTAAATTAAACTCTCTTATACTTACTCTATATATAAGGATATTTACAGATAGCTGATTCACCATCATCGCTATCAGTTCATATACGTCCCCCCGAGGGGTAAGAGTCTACCCGTATAAGGCGTATGTATAGGCCTTAGTCGTCAACGCAGGCCCAGGGCAGATTGGCTAACTTCACGGAAACCCTTTGAATATCTGTAGGCATGCGCAGGTTTCACGATGTTTTCCTTCATCGTAAGAGCATCGGATAAAGTACATGATTTCGAAAATGGAACGGACATTGGTACGTGGCGTTGTTTTCCATATTACAGGCTTATGCTTAGTTAGGGCTTCATGGCGCTCCCATATGGCGCTGTGTGAGAGTCAGTGGATATTTCATATTTAAAAAAAACAATAGTCCACTGAGTTTTAGTTAGGATTCGATATTTTGAACCACGTGAGTTTAAAACTTTAAACAATACAGGTAAAGGTAATACTACAGAATTACCTAGGCCGTATGTCATGCGACATTTTGCTCTATTTTTCTGAACTACAAAATATATTTTTATTATGTGTACAAAGTGTACAGTACGGTTAGGATGCTCACCTTACGGTAAGTGACACGCCTGACCATGACAGTGATGCGCACCTTAATTTTGAGTAACCACGGAAGCCTACATATTATTCCACACAGAACATACGATGCCAGTGTCTTTATGGATAACTATTAATATCCATACAAGACTGGGCATCGTACGGCCAGGACGCTCACATGAAGGTAAGTGACACGCCTGACCATGAAAGTGTCGTGACCCTCATTTTTTGTGAACAACGACAGCCTATTTCCACACGAACAAAATTGTACAGTAATCTATGAAAGAGACTCGCTACTTTTTTCTTTTCCGTGTTTTTGTACAGATTTCAATTCGTTATAAAACTTTTCCCGCAATAGTTTGCTCCCAGTCCTTCAAAATGTAGGTCGTCAGTTTTTCGAGTGAGATCTATACATTTCAATGTGAAAATAGCAGCAGCCATTGACAGAACGAAAAAAATGTCTTTAATTTCGGCTTACTCGTTAGCGATGTAGTTAAGGATTCATTTTGAGGCCTAGAACACGTTAGGGTATCTTTCTTAATACTAAAATACACAAGTACTTATTTTTGGCATAAGATTAATTTTTGGCATAAGATGTACCTGTGGAAACTTTATTGTTCGAAGTATTTTTACTTTGTATGACATATGTACATTAACTAAACTTTTAAAAGTTTCACTTGAAAATAAATAAACACATATAAGCATAAAATCTACAACATTTAATTATTTAATCTATTTCGGAGTTTTGAGAGCATAAATGGTAATTCTTTTCTTTGGTAAGCTTATCTAAAAATACTCAATACTTAATTTTTATTAAGCTACCCCATCGAGGTACATTGAACTTATTACTCATCATCTTACAGTAATAAAAAGACCTCTCGAGTTCTGCAATTCAAATAACAGTTAATTTGAACTGAACGGCGCATTGTGATATCACACAATTAAAGTCAGTGTGTCAGATTACATATTTGACCCTCTAAATTATTAACAATAATTTTAATGATTGATAAGAGAAACCTTTCTAATATACCATTATTGTACTTGTAACCTGGTTTTTTACTTGGAAACTTATAGAAAGGAAACTCATATATATATATTCTTTCCTAGCCATAACTTTCTTGATACATGTGATAAAAATATATATTTATCACTTTACTTAGTATTTAGGAGATCAAGATCATCATCATCAACTTGTTAAACGTCCCCAACGAGATGCATTAGCCTACCCATATAGGGTGTATAGGCCTTAGTCATCCATGCGGGCCATTGCGGATTGGTAAGTTTTCTCACGATGTTTTCCATCACCGTAAGCGTCTAATAATGGTACATATAATATCGAAAATTTGAAAAGACATTTGTACGTGGCAGGTTTTGAACCTGCACTATCCAGATCGGAAGGCAACAGTCTGCATCAGTGAGCCACCGACGCTCATATATACATAGAAACTTCATAGGAAATACTGTGTTTAACTTTACCACGAACCTTAAACTAATCCCAAAACAAGCCACTAAGTAGAACACCACCAGCTACAGAATAAAACACGTGATATTGCGAAAGATTTCCCAGATGCAATTCACTAATACATACCACTTGACACCCCGTTGCTCTGGTGCGGTTCTCAAAGGCTCTTATATCAGTGTTATAGAGTCGTAAATTGCATGTTGCACTATTTTACACTGCAGTGAGTTACATAGAGTTGTTATGTTAGTCTCAAAGTAGTTTGAACGCCGAGAGCGCCTTTATACTTCCGTATGAAAACTTAACACGATTTGGTTTTATTTTTGTGTTCGATAATTTTCTGTGATATTTCCCGGCAGTCTCATCCGAGGAAATGCTTTTATTGGTTGCAGTATGCCCAAGAAAGCAAAAAATAAAATTGTTTGCTTTCTTGGGCACTTAAATTTCGATGGTATCACAGACATCAGAATATACATTAGACTGGACAAGCCGCCAAATTTATAGGCAGTGAAAAGTTATTATATTTCTTGGTAAATTTACTGATTCATTGCGATGATGGCATGATACAATTGCACAGGATGGCATTTTGGAAAAAACGGTAATTTCTTCTAATATTCGTGCGTCTTGACTTGTCTCACAGAGCGTAAACTGGTAGCCAGTGTATGCTCGTTGAGCTTACAGTTGTCGCAATTTAAACGCGGCTTGCCCCATCTCCTGTATTGAGAAATCTGTGGATGGTATGCTTCAACTATACTTTAAAACATAATAAATATCCACTGACATTCACGCAGATAGAGTCCGAAACAAAGCATTTAGCCTGTAGTATGCACTAAAACTGATTTACATACTTATATTTTTTTTTTGTAAAATTTGCATGCCCATGCAAAATATTTGTACTGCCCGGGTATCGAACCCGGAACCCTTGGTGTTAGTTTCAACCATTACACAAATGAGTCGTCCAATTTAAATGATCATAGATATTAATCATTTTGGCATTGTAAGGATGGTCCATTCGTATCAAATCAGATATCATATCGAACTAATAGAGAGTATAAAGTATATATATATATATATTGATAGAGTATATATATATGTGTATATATAGTATGTTTAGGGTGTAATATATTTTAGTTACCGAATAATGTAATGTTGTAAATATCTATATTAAATATAGAGAGTTGCTATCCTGCTGAAAACTAAGCTTAGCTTTCCAACATTATGTTATCGCCAGCACAAAATATTATTTCAGTTAAACTAATATCTGGTAATAATAATAAATACTAAGTACAGTTATTATACTCCATAACATTTGCTATCAAATTCCAAGGAAGCTGCCAAAAAATTACGCTCCGCAAGCCAAGTAAGACAAATCGGACACGAGAAACAAAAGCAATTTCAACGAAATCACAAGTGAAAGGAATCTTTTCCTCGCACAAAATCAAGTTAGTCCCTGCCAGCATGTATAATGCAATAAGAAAGCCTACCATTTTTCATAATTCCACCGCGACCGGTGGCCGCTTTCTCATAATTTACTTTGTTTCAATTGTTACGAGTTTCAAGAAGAAAAAAATATATTCGACAGCCACCTCCTGCTTCTTTTGTTGTTCGGAAAATGGTTGCTCAGTTTTGATGAGATTTCTTATTCTATCCGGAGTTCTCGCAACGTTTTAAATTGCATCGTCTGAATTTCTTGCGGTATTTGAACATGTAGCGATCACCTCGACTTTCTGTTCTTGTTAGCATCAGAAGTTTGCATGAATTATAAATTAATAAATTAATATCCACTGCCATTCACACAGCGCCATCAAGCCCCATCAAGTTAAGCGTGAAGCCTGTATTACGAGTGCTAAATAGCGGATAAACATACTTATATATATTTTTTGTAAATACGTACATATCATACATAGAAAACACCCAGATTATTACAAACACATTTCATGCAAATGTTTGTACTGTTTGTGTAGTAGTTTAAAACTGAATGATGACAACTTAGTGCCTTCAATTTCAATACATTTTTATCTTAGCTTTCAATATTTTCTATTAGTCTGGTAGATTTCAAATTGTTATTTCACTACAGTTAAGAACTCACGTATTAAGGTTACTTGTAGTATTCACTATTATGGGCTTGAATAAAGCGTTGTCAATTGCTTAACAGGTTATTTGACCAATCTATCTGGGTACCCGACATCTTATAACTTACAACTTAATACATCTTACAATATGTGCCGCAATCATAAACTCTTTCGAAAATTTTATTCGGTAACACAGTGGCAACCTTACTAGTAGATTGTTTTTTGGATCAGTTATTGAAAAGAAGTTATAGCGAAAGCATAAGTCTAAATCCTGCTTCCAGAAAAAGTTATTACCCAATTTCCTAAATGCTTACAGACGACTGAAATCTTAACATAGATCTCAGTATTGAATAAAATGTATTGTGAAAATGAAGCTCAAAGGATTTTATTTATTTCGTTAGAGATTCCGTTCAGATAAATGAACTGTATCAATACCCTAAGTTATGAAATACTTAATGCCTATGAAAATAGATTGAAACTGACTTACAATATGTTTCGTTGTTAAGAATATAAGTGATGTAACTACTCGTACCATAATTGGCTTGAATTGGTTTAAAGTTAACTTAAGCCAGAGGATTTATGTTTTATCTTTGAAGAAACTGCTTCGTTAATATTATATTTAACCATTGATATTGTATTATAATAAATCAATAATTATACAATATTGCCTTGAAGTCGCATATAATACAGATACAATTCGTATAGAAGCAAATGTATGTCATAGTTTGCTAAAGAGTCATTTATTATTGGCGCTAGTAGTATTTACTTGCTTGGTATTATTAACGTCTTTTAATGCTAGAAATTTTAACGTTAACAGTGGGAATGATTTGATCAAATATATATAATAGCTCTTTGTTAATCCCTGTTTATGAAAAAAAAAGCGAAAAAAAGGAAATGTTAAATTTTAAATATGAAATTTGTTCATCGGAAAATCGGTTTACGCCGGTATTTAGTTGATTCAATGCTTATCGAAATCCACCCTAACGAAGGATTGTCAGCAGATATTCAACGGGGATTTTACTAACGAACGGTTTTCTGATTGGCTTCGATAATCTCTGTCGCTATTCGTTCACCGCAGTACACATTTTCATTTTTAAGAGTTTATAATTTTATTATAGCATTAGATACCCTGACGACTCGAAAAAAGAAACGACTTGAAAGACGCCACTTGCATAAAGTTAAAGATTATCAGTTCTGAATTGAACTGCGCATTGTTAAAGTATATAAAAAAATATAAATAGTAATATTTAATTGTAAGTCAACAAAATCACGGGCACAGAGAACGACACAGAAAAAAAAATTGGTTGGAATCTCGTCGTCAATATGGACAACATTCAAACTTAGTACATGAACCATGATAACGTCTTTTGATTTAACGTGTACCTACCTTTACTGAATGCCTAAAATTTTGTATCATTTAATCTATTTATTTTTACTTATGTGACCTAATAATAATAATTTTATGTAAAATGAGGGAAATATCTTTTGTGACTATACCTATGTAATATAATAATAATAATTTGTAATAATAATAAGGAAATACAATGCATTTTAATAAATATTAATAGCTTAAACATAAATTGGAAATAAATGAATATTGTATTGATAATAAGTTTCGATAATTGTAATACTAAATATTTGCATGCCTTAAATAGGAAGAATATACAATGTACCAATATCCACTTATGTAACACCTTACTTAACATGTATTCTGTGCAAATAAATATATTCTATTCTATTTTATTCTTAAAAAACGGCCGATTACCAGATATCAGCATGCTAACAGATAATTTGGTGTGATCTAAGTAATGTACCCGTAATGGGTAGATAAATCAGAGCACCACCCACTGACATTAGGGGGGAAGGTCCCGAAGAATGAGTCGTAACTATCGATGGCGCACGTGTCGAATTGTACCTGGCCCATCTGAACATGAGCTTACATAAGAAAGAGGTTTGATCGATTCTTTTGACCTTCTATTTATACGGTACATACTCGTACAATGTTATTGGGCTTGGCACAAAATGTAATCGAAATGATTATAGTCGAATACTATACGCGACGAAGTATTTATGGAAAGCCGATCCGTGAAACTAAGCTATGAAGTTGAAGTACCTCTCTTTTAAGAAGTCTGGGGCAGATTTTAGAAAAAAACTATGCACGATAATTTAATTAGTAACAAAGAGATCTTATAGTATTTTTTAACTTTTTACGTTGATAAAAGCATAATGTTCCATACAAACTTTCACCCCTCACTTTAGTATGTAGTGGGTTAAAAACTAAACATATCTCTACCTAAAAAATGACGCCAGTTAGTTATTCTGTTTGCTTTGAAAGACAGACAAACAGACACATTTTCATATTTGTGATATTATAAATAAATAAATAAAAAAAAAATCAAGTTTATTTTCTCATCATAAACACAAAAAAAATTAAGGCAAACAAAAGTTTATCGCAAGGTTTACAACTTATTTTGTAGTTTATTTAAATACTTGTTGTACAGGTCATCAGGCTCCACCACCACAGAACAAGATATGACTATGGATTACTGTTTGATGCTGAAGTGATACAAACCAAGACATACTTAAAACTTAACATGCACTGTACACTAATTAGGTACTATAAAAATCATAATATTTTTATAAAACTACACTTAAAACTATGGATTATAACAGGATAGATATTATATTTCGTGTAATAATAAGATACATTAGAATAGAGATATATATGGATGTATACATGTTAAGTGTATTAAGGTTATGTGTGTATTAGGTTTGTATAGAAAAGTGAAACATTATATAAGATAATAATTGTATAGTTGCTAAGTATGTGTGTGGAAGTAGTGTTCCGTTTCGTCGTATGATTTACTTAGAAGAAGGCATCGTACGGACTTCTTACATTCGATATTATTATGGATGGTCGAAAAAAATACAAAATTATCCTTTAAAAATCCTAAAGCCAATGGATCTATATTTTGAGAACACCCATGTACTAACTTGACCAGCTATCAAGCTTAAGGCGACGTCTGGTAAATTGCCTACTTACGAGTAATTTCCAATTCCACTGATTTGTTTACCGGTTTCATTCGAATATATCAAACGAAGTGTTGCCCCAAAGGTATGGTGTTACGGTGTATTATGAGTGAGGGTTGTAGATAAATCACTGTACCCTCCCGCGTACATTAGGGGTAGTCTTGAGAAAGCTACGAATTCAGGGCGCACGTGCGAAGTGAGGTAATATTGAGTGTATGTGTCGTTTGGGCATCCGTCGCTATGTAATTTGTAATGTTGAGTTACTAAGTGACGGTAAGATCATAAACTGATAGCTGGGTAATAACTTCATAGATATGCGGACGGACGTAGCACGGGTTGAAACTCACAACACACAATACATGAATCTATTTTACAAGCGCGTGCTACGTTCGAGCGGCTAAAGTACTATTCAGACTATTCTAAATCTCTAGCGTCGGTGGCCCAATAGTGTGGCCTGTTTCCTTCCGATCGGGCGCAGGTACGAATCCCGCCACGTACCAATATGTAATTAATTTATTTTCGAATTTCCTTAATTATCTGTACGTTTATCTGACGCTCTTGCGGTGAAAGAAAACATCGTGAAATTGATTCAAATATTCGCAACATGGGTACTAAACAGCGGATAAACATACTTACATATATTTTTTTGTCAATACATATATATTATACATAGAAAACACCCAAACCAAGTGTTCATTGACACAAATATTTGTACATGTAGGAGATGGAACCCGGAACTCTTAGTGTAAAAGCCGATGTCTCAACCAATTACACCTAATGGGTCGTCAGAAATAACCTCTCTCCGTTCGAGCCAGATTCACGCTGAAGCATGGGCCACTCGCTATCCGAGGTAGATAATTTGCCGAATGCACTGAGGCACTGCATGAGTAAGAGATTTCATTTTCATCTTCGACGCAAAAAGTACGAGACGTTAGAAGTTCAACGCGTCTGTCTGTATGCGTATGTTTATGCTGTGTCATCGATGTTTTACATCGGTGAACTCTCTTTGAAGTTCCTAGCTATTTTTGATGGAAATCGATCCAAAATGGCCGCCACTACAAAAGCTTCAATTTTTTTTCAGAATATCCTTAACATGGGTATGCGAAGTGTGAAAATTTTTATGCTGACGTATAATATTTTTGAAATTTGAATTTAGTTTGGCATTAATTTTGTATTGACGAATAAAATAGTTTTCGCTAAACATTGCCGCGCCAAACGAAAACGACGAGAGCATTTTATTCGTTGACAATTTAGTTTTATGGTTTTCCGACCCATCTTTAACGGTTCACATGGGGAGTTTTATCGATAAAGTTTCCTATCTGAATCTGTTTGCTTGGAAAACATTGATTTCGATGCTTGTTCCCAGTTAGATATGAAGATATTGGTAAATCACTTACAAGATAAACAAAAATAATTCAAATATGTATTTACAAAAAGCCTAGAATCGTAAATAAATACAAAAAGATATTTTATTCATAGAGAATACTCCATATAAATAAAATATCTGATTGCTTAATTAGTATGCATCATCATCATCAGCTCATTAAACGTCCCCACCGAGGAACACGAGCCTACCCGTATAGGGTGATTAGGCCTTAGTCGTCCACGCGGGCCCAGTGCGGATTGGACGACTTCACACACAACCTTCGAATCTCTTCGCAGGCGTACATGAAGGTTTCCTCACGATTTTTCCTTCACGTAAGAGCGTCAGATAACGTACATATATTTTCAAAAATTAGAAAACACATTGCTACGTGTCGTGATTGGAACCTCAGCCCTCCCGGTAGGAAGGCGACTGTCCACACTATTGAGCCACCGAAGCTCTAATTGCGAGGCATTTATTGTTTATTATCCATTGAATTGCGACGATATAATATCAGACAACCAATTTGGTATTTTAGTTCTACCATCACTATTATTCATATAAATATTTGTATTGTACACAGTAAAACCGAGGTTTATAAACAAACATTGAACTTGAGACTAAGTCTTAGAAACCGTAGCGTAGCACGTCCTCCAACTTGTAAGATCTACAAAAGGTTGTTCGTTAAGGATAGACGAGGAAAGCAAATGAATTTGCGACACAGATATTTTCCTTTTAATAGCATTTATCCACTCATGAACTTAATCTGTCAAATCAAAGTAATCAATGGTTATTTCGGAATGCTTCCAGCCACGCTTATTCTGGTTCAAGCTTGTCCTTATGTTATAAAATCAAAATTTATAACAATAGAATAAGTTGGATTTAAATTTTGTATGACCGTGTGGGGTTTTTTATTGGTATTCATATCCAGTGAAGCTGTTTAATTCATTTGCGGACAATAGCAAAAATCATTCCAAAAAAAACTCAAAATAGTTTCCAATTCTGCCCGTGATGCTAAACTTCGGAGTTCAAATACAACCAACTGGTACAAATAACAAGTATCTGTTAATATTAACAACGTTATACGTCGAGCGCCGTAATTTGTATCGTTGTAATACTTGGAAATATTTTATAAAACCTAATATTGATAAGTAATTTGAAACAAACGCGGGGTCACGCAACCATTCCATGGCCAAATGAATTGGTATTCTGAATTGTTGATTTAATGGCGATATCGTGGTACCGTATGACAATTATAGGGAAAAATAATTCTTGAACTTTCGATAGCCTGTACACCTTTTTTGTTAATGTGTATTGTAGTCTCATAATGAATTCATCAACCAACATTTAAATAGTCTCAAAAGTAGCAATTGCCGGTCACAGGTCTTCCAGGGCGTAGCTATGAGTATTTTGGGTTGAAACCCGCCACGTGGGCGCATTATGTAATCATCATCATCATAATAGCTAATCAAACGTCCTCACAGAAAGGCGCGAGCCGTGTAAAGTTTATAGGCCTTAGTCGTCCACGCGGGCCCAGTGTGTATCGGTCGACTTCACGCACAGCCTTTGGATCTCTTAGCACGCGTGCGCAGGTTTTCTCACGATGTTTTCCTTCACTGTAAGAGCGGCGGATAACGTCCATATAATTTCGAAAATTCGAAAACACATTGGCATGTTCACACCATTGAGCCACCGACGCTCTTATATAGTGTTGTATTAATGAGTGTTATCAACTACCTCCCTAAGTATAGTGACTTGGTCCAACAGATTTACGGGACTTTGTAAACCACGAAGGGATACAATATGTTTTAATCAAAACTTTAAATAAATCATACAGCGCCATCAAGGCGCGTGAGCGTAAAACTTGTATTATGGATACTAAACAACTTATACACATTTGTTTGTACATACATACATTTCATACACAGAAACACCCAGATAAACGAAAACAGACAAGTTCATGCACACATATGTTTGTACTGCCCAGGGATCGAACCCAGAACCCTTAGTGTTTTATTTGTTTCTCCTAATATAATTTATAGCTCTGTTGACAGATGCGTGCCAAATGTGTTAAATATTTTTTGGTTTTCCATACAAAAATTGGACGGATTTTGACACACTTTGATGTTAGCGAGGTTCCATTCGTGATTTTTTATACGCCCATGACCGTAGCATTCTGTTTCTCATTAAGGTGATAATGTCAACTGTAATATCGATTCCTAGAAACCTTCACAAAACACACACTTTGTTGAGGCCAAGTCTCAAGGGGATGGAATGACATCGCATTAAAATTTATACCATAATTGTCTAATTAAGTAATTTAAAAGCGTGTTCTTCTGAACTTGTTATGTTGTTACGTGTAATTTGTTATGACAGACGGTTATTTTTTGAGGTTATGTCAACATAAGGTTCACTTATGGATGTAACGGTAACGTTTTTGTACTAATATGAGGGAGGTTTACTGTTTAACTGACTTCAAAAAATGAGGTTCTCAGTTTGACCTGTTAGTATGTATGTTTGTCCGCAATTATCTCGCGTTTGGCTGAAGCGATTTCGATGCGGTTTTCACAAAATATTGCTATAATTTTATTATTAAAGGTTCTATCGTTCAATGAATGTATGAGAATCAAATTTGGACTTAGATAAACAATAAAGTAGCTAGATGCATAATCTCCATTAAAAAGTGTCCGCGAAATAACTCTGCCTTTTGTATTTGAAATAAACGATTTTATTTTTTTCTTTATAGCAACTACTAAAACGATTAACCGTTTGGTTACCAGACCCCATGAAAAAGCCTTGTTTAAAAGGTTTCATGAAGCGCATCTTTTGCATAAAACATAAGTTTAAATAGGTATAAAAACAACCATTTGGTGTTAAACCAAAAAAGGCTATATTTAGCACAACATATAATAATGAAATCTAAAAGCATCAGTTTCCAAACTTTTATCATGTTCGCTCACATATTTAAAGTGCCTTTTTAAACTGGTCTATACCGGTTTTAATTTTGACTCCAGTTATTCGTGGCAAGTTTTAATTTTGTTACCTAAACAATAACGCGTCCGAGGCCGTTATGGGAATAAATTGTTTTTGTTTGCTCCGTTATTTGGGCAATTATGACTCTTATTATATTTGCGTGCCCGTTTAGGGACGCCCTTGACAGGGATGTGCGCTAATATGCTGCATTTGCGTTTGCAGTAATTCCGGCAAATTCTAGTATATATTCAGTATAATATTATATAGCCTATTTCGAGCCTTAACCGTATTATAATGTCGTATATCCGGTGCGATGGACTGACTTATGAAAGTTTAAGATCCATATTAACTCTTTAACCTGGCTTATAGTTTTCTCTGCAGTAAACTGCCGCAGGTTAAGTGAGTGAGTGAGATATGTATTATTATTGAAACCTATCAGATGTTATTTAAGTAATAATATGTTATTTAAGTGCAAGGTTCCTAAGGTTTTTTTTTGATATTGGGATAAAGTTAGTGAAACATATTCAAACATTATTTTCACTTACTTTTTTTTTTCTTATACTTAGAGTCTGATTAAACAAAGAAATAATTGGCAGTACCTTATAAATTGTTACATCTCACTTAAGTGCAGTAAGCCTTTACAGGTTGATGATGATGATCGTTGATGATGAAGATAATATGGTAAATAATTGTTAATCGTTATTTATTTGATGACCCATTTGGTGTAATGATTGAGACGTCAGCTACTAAACCATAGGTTCCAGGTTCGATTCTGGGCAGTACTTTTGTGTGCATGAACATGTCTCTTTGTATTGGTCGGGGTATTTTCTATTTATAATATGTACGTATTTAATAAAAAAATATTGTAAGCCTGTACAAGCTAAATGCTTAGTTAAGGTCTAGATGGCCCTGTGTTAATGTCGGTAACTTTTATTTATATTATTTTTGTATTGAATAACGTATTATTGGTTGATATAGCCGCAAGGTTAAGTAGAAGTGCTGTTGACATGGTACCTAAAATTTATATTTTATTGACGATGAAGCGTTAAGGTCATCAAGTAGAGTCTACCGCACCCGACCTCTTACCAGTTAGATTATTAGTATCAGTTGTAGTCCTAGTAAAAGTCATAAGGAGAGACCTAAGTATATTAAAGCAAATAATGATAATAATATAATGAACGTATTATATAATAATAATACATGAACGCAATCTAGAGAGGACTGGCTATCTAGAATTGAATAAAATTTAAATAAATCAAACACAACTAATATTTATACTTTTTTATTTATTTTTTTCACTATTTTTTTTTATTTTTTTACTATACATTTATGATTTTTTATTTCGTGTTATTTTTTTTGTAATATAAAAAGGATTTTAATTTTTTTATTTTATTATTTATTATTACATCTCCGTTGTTTATGGCGGAGATAATCATTTTCCATCAGGTGACTCTCTAGCTCGTTTGCTCCCTATAACATAAAAAAAATGAACGCTACGTTCGCCAAGGCGCGGTTACCGCGTTCGTGTACTCGGACGAACATCGCTCAAGCGACATAAGTGACCTGGTTACCTATTTACTGTTCGGTAATTTATATACAATTCCAATATTTAACAACTCAAAGTATTTATTTGGGTTCTCCTTTGACATCAAAGAGCGGCACGCCCATCTGCACACCACTAACACTAACAAAGATTCCCTTTAAACCCCCCCGCATCGAGGAAAAGGTTCCCAAAATCTCTTAATCCCGGGAAAATTATATTTATACTAGTCAAAACTACCCCATTTCATAACATTTCACCAAGTAAAGTGGATTTATTTAATTTATTACAAGAATGTACCGTATTCAAACTATTCATATTTCAAAATTGTGTTCGGATTTTTTGATTTTTTACTACAATGAAAATTTAAATATTTACTTTATGTTTGTACAAGATGGCACTGTATTGTGTACTGACTCCCTGTATTTTGCAAGATATTGATAAAACAATTTGATAGAACTTTAAGATTTGTAACTTTTTTCTTTAAAATAACATGTACTAGCTCAATTCCCATGATTAATGGAAAGCCCAGTATTAAAGTCACCTTTGATCGATATTATAAGTCTTGCTCAAATCTTTTAATATGGTAATAACTTACATTTCAATCTTAAAATATTTTCATATTTCTAGTGCCTAGTAAATTCCAATAAAAGAAAATCTAGTTTCAAAGAAAATTTTATATAAAATTATAAATCAAGTACCTTAATCTTCTTGTAAATGAAAATTTGTCTTATAAAGAAGCACCCACGTTTCGGCGAATGATAAAATAAAAATACCTCAAGTCAAGAAACATTCCAAAAAGACTTATTACATTCGAGGCCCAATCCGTCAGCTGGAACAAAAAATACAGCTCCGAAATCATAAATCAAGCCGCGACGTCATCGCAAATTATACCCGGAATAAAGTACTTCTCGAGATACAGAAAGACAAACAGATATTATGTGCTATAGATTGAAGCTTTTCGTGTATTTTGTTTCACGTAAAGGCATAATAGTTCATTGACAGAAGTTATATCGCCACTATGGAGCCTTAGAACTCCATAAGAGCATCTAATGTGTTGCCAACCTTAAAATGGAACGGTGAGGGAAAAGGGAGTACGGGTAGGGGGGAATTTTTGTCATCCAGCAACAGTGAAGTAACTAAGCCGTCTAGGCCCCCGCCGTGCCACATATCGTCCCATCAAATAAGAGTGTTATGCACTTTTGTGTTTCCGGAATTACCGGGTTTAAGAGACCTAACATCTGTTGTCTCGGGTGACGGGCGCAGTGCGGCATTCATGGAGAATAATAACTGTCTATTAGTTATTGGTATCTTCCAATGTCGCTCTTATTCATAGTCAGGCGTATCACTTACCATCAGATAAGCGTCTAGACTGTACTGTTCACTTAATAACATACAAAAAAATCGAAGTTTAATTTCACCGTCCCGCACTTAATATCCAGTTACAGGACGTAACCCATCACGTAGGCTCAATGCGGATGGGGATGTGTCAATGACTGCCATCCTAAAGCAGAAGCCGGCATATCAATCTTGCCTATTGAAGCGCGGATTGGACTCAAGACTCCAATCCAATCCAAAAAGACAATCATTTTCGGTCAATCATGATCATTTATGTCAATGTACATTACGATACTGGCTTATGAACTTATCACAACACTTTATGCTCTTCGTATTGTAATATTGTAAACAGAGATACTTTCACATCTAGAATATAATATATTTATTTGCACAGAATACATGGTTAGTAAGGTGTTACATAAGTGGATATTGGTACATTGTATATTCTGCCTGTTTAAGGCATGCAAATATTTATTATTACAATTATCGAAACTTATTATCAATACAATGTTCATTTATTTCCAATTTATATTTTTAGCTATTAATATTTATTAAAATGCATTGTATTTCCTTTATTATTATTTCAAATTATTATTATTATATTACATAGGTCGAGTCACAAAAGATATTTCCCTCATTTTACATAAAATTATTATTATTATTAGGTCACATAAGTAAAAATAAATAAATTAAATGATACAAAATTTTAAGCATTCAGTAAAGGTAGGTACACGTTAAATCAAAAGACCTTATCATGGTTCATGTACTCCTTGATAGAGTAGAAAACTTTGTCTACAAACCATTTCCTGAGTTTGGTCTTAAATTGTTTTTCTGGGAGTTCTCTGAGACCCCTCGGTATATAATATTAGTATGAATGTTTGCAAGTCGCAAAATCCTAAGACAACACGGAATATTTGATTCATTATTCGCCCCCCTCAACCAAGACCTTACGCGACCTTGAAGTGGCAACACAATCTTCAAACGGTTCAAATACATGGTATTGTGCGCATCTCCGTTGACAGTCACGTGAGGGAGGTGCCCCGCTTTGAGCTGCGGAACCCGAATGGAACAAAGCGTCCTATTTACGTAAACACAAACCCAAGGAATTTGCGGAACGCCGAAAAGCGGTACAAATAAATTATTCACTCGGAAACCTGTTCCGAAGCGACAGCCCTCATTATTTAAGTGAGTCAACTAAAACTGCGGGTTGTCTTGAAACGTTTACGGGCCGTTAGTCAAATTGAGTTTATCTGGGGATGACGTCACGCCTTTTAGAAGCTGTTAATTTTTATTGTATGCAATTAACGGGGGACGCGCTGAAAGCTGTTTTATGGAATGTAACTAGGTTTAGTGGAGCTACGACCTTGATGGCGTAATGATTTATTCATTGAACAAAACCAATGGCAGCCATTAGTGTATATTTTATCAAACAAGACTTGTTACTTAACCAACAAAAATTAAAGCAGAATTTCATTTACTAACAACGACCCATTTGGTGTAATGATTGAGACGTTGGCTATAACACCAAGGATCCCGCGTTCGATCCTCGGGCAGTACAAATATTTGTGTGCATGCGCATGTCTGTATTGTTTCGTATTGTTTCTATGTCAAATATTTATGTATTCACAAAATAAATGTATACATATGTATATTTTTCAGTTGTTTAGTCCCAGTATTACAGGCTTAAATGTATCGTTACCATCATGTGGGGGAATCGACTGTCTGTTCATTTAATAAAATAATAGGGATGGTATCATTTTCTCTGCTATGGCATCGATAGCCCGCTTATAAATAGAAACATTAGTAAAATAATGACTCCGTTAACATTAAACTGTTAGTTTTTCAATTCTATACACACATTAATGGACTTTCCCAAAACGCTTCATACTTATGGCTACGTAATTATGACGTCACGCCTTTGTAGTTAGTATGGATAGCTTATGAATTTTGTACTACAACTATATGAGCTGTTGCATCTATTAAAATGGTTTCATAGCAACACTATTGCTCTCTAATTGTATGTATTATCCTTTGGATTTAATCTTTTTGTCAATTAATGTACTTTAAAAATGCACATGTTAGGAGGCTAACTTTGAAGACTAATAAAATTCATAAAACATGAGGTTTCGAGCTGAGAGTTAGCACATCGTTATTTGGACCCAGATTTGTAATAATATGAATTTCTTCTAACTATTCCAGGACCTGAACATCTTGCCTATTAAAGACATCTTTGAGAACCAAAAAGTGACCGCTCTTGACCAAAGTACAAATCCCCTACTGATGGAAAGTAATTGAAGACGGTTTAGTTCAACAGTGGTCATTACTGAAAATGTTAAATCGAGTTGGGACCTTAATCCTAATGAATTAAGGTCTAAAACCGGTTCACAGTGCTGACTCGTAATGAGTTTGTTTAACGAACTTGCATGATTGATTAACAAATTAACTAGTGGCAGCGTTTTAGATTATTTATTTAACATCACAGTTTTAATCGTAAAATGATTGATTGCAGTAGTTGTTCAACACGATACTGGATCACGTGACCCATTTTAAAACAGCCTAAAATAGTTTTGAATAAATGGCGGCTTCATAAAAGATAAAGCGTAATTATGGTCCTTCGTAAATGTCTTTTTGTACAGAACATGTACTCGTACATTTTTTATATTGTATTAATGTACAAGACGATCAGAATGCTCAATTGATGGTAAGTGATACGCCTGACCGTGACAGAGCGGCATTATGGGAGACCAACAACTGATAGACATTATTTTCATCACCGCGTTGCCCACCAAGACAACAGATGTTAGGTCTCCAATACCCGGTAAGTTAACTAGCTATAGTGCCCCAATCCTGAAATACAAAATTGCATAACACTCTTTATCACGGGACGATACCTAGTTGATACAGTATCGAGTCTACCACCTACTACATTCGATATTTACTTGCTATTTGCTTAAGCCAAGGATTTTATGTTAAGGCTCGCATCCGTAAGAAAGACCTTGCATTTCAGCTATTCATTTTATTATATTTTTATCAAAGTAGATTGCTCTTTTTAACATGTTACTGTCCTTTTATTAAAAGCAAATATGTACCTACGTAAGTATGTATGAATTAAGCTTCTTAGTGTTCTCAATATCCACTCACAATCATACAGCGCTATCTAGCTCCAAGTTAAGCGCAAAGCTTGTGCAGCTGATAAACATACTTAAATACTTTCTTTTTTGTAAATAGATACTTATTATACATAGAAAACACCCAGACCAATACAAGCAGACATCTTCATGTTTGTGCTACCCAGAGATTGAACCGGGAACCTTTGGTGTAGTAGCCGACGTCTCAACCTTTATCTACACCAAATAGGTCGTCAACTAGTTATATTTTGTATTCTATCGTATTTTTTCCAAAACGAAATTGACCGAAGTTAGCATTCTCATTTTAAAAGTTCACTTTATCGTGAAAATACACATGCTTTATAATAACCCAAAAAAAATATGTCAAACCGTAAAAAACGCTATGTGACACGGTCATTGTGGAACTTACTCCACAAGGGCACTTATATGGAGACCGCATAAATTGCCTCTTCGATAAAGTGCATTGTTCTTTTAGTAAATACATTGGATTTTTTCAAACAAAAATGTATGAGGTTTAAATAGGTAAAAATCAGAACAACCTTTTATGAGAGGCCATTTATCACGTAAGATTATAATAACATTTTAACCCTATCCTGATCTAAATATGTATATCATTAATACAAACTATTGAAATAAATACGAAAGAAAAAGATCTCTTGCACTTTTCTGCTTAATCCACTCAGTCCAAACCTAAATATTAAAAAGAAAAAATAATTAATGTGTAAGCAATATAGTCAACACACCATGCATAACATATAACTTGTTAATAAGATAATACTTATCCAGTTTTTTTACCTTCAAATTCAATGAATTATAAAACAAAATTCAACACGACAATAATTTTAAATTAACGTGGCGGGAAGCTGACGGAGACTGCTAGGAATAGGTGATATCATTTGGAGCAGCCTTCGTTCAGAAGTTGACTTAGAAGCTTTTGATGATGAAGATGATGAAACCATGTCTGATTTCACCAGGTTTCATCATTCAGTGTATAGATAAGTAGACAATATTATATTCATTAAAAATATGTGAATATACACGCTGTAAACTAAAATTGAACCATATTTAAATCTTTAGTCATAGTTATAATTCCTGGTAATTTATTCCATAGTAAAATTTCATTAAATAACATGAAAAGATATTTGTACGTAGCGAAAACACAAAATATAACAATAGGTACTATATTAACTCAATACTCCGCTTGACCTACAGAAAACAATGGAGGCTAGACTAGAACACTAATTATCTACGAAACTATTCAACAAGCAATTACGTCACAATAAACCATTCCGAGCTTAAAGCGCTTAGACACTAGATGTTTTAGTGCAGTAAAGACAGCGCTAAAAGATTGCTTGTATAAAGCCAGTAAATTTGTTGAGAATGCATCTAACGCTATCATTTTTATTGACACTGATAAATTCAACACAAATATTTGTGTGAATCTGTGTGAATGAACATACCTTTTTTGGTGTTTTCTGTTTATATAAGGTATGTATTTACATAAAATATATTCATAACTATGTTAAGTATCCACTACCCGTCGTTAAGTACCCATACGGTAAAGGAAAACATTGTGAGGAAACCTGTGTGTACGCCTGCGAAGTGATTCCAAGGTTGTGCGTGTAGTCGGCCAATCCGCACTGGGCCCGCGTGGATGACTAAGGCCCTATACAGGTAGACTCGTGTCCCTCCGTGGGAACGTTCGATGAGCTGATGATGTTGAAGTACCCATAGTAAAAGCTCCTTGCTTAAATTGGGAGTAGATGGTTTTTTTATGTTATGAATGTACAGGACGATCAGGACGCTCACCTGATGGTAAGTGATACGCCTGACCATGACAGAGCGGCATTAAAGGAGACCAACAACTAATAGACAGTTATTTATCCATCAAATAAATAATAATAAATAAATAAATATCTACTGACAATCACACAGCGCCATCTAGCCCCAAGTTAAGCGTAAAGCCTGTATATGGGTACTAAACAACGGATAAACATACATGTATACATTTTTTTTGTAAATACATACATATTATACATAGAAAACACCCAGACCATTACAAACAGACATGTTCATGCACACAAATGTTTGTACTCCCGGGATCGAACCCGGAACCCTTAGTGTTGCGGCCGACCTCTCAACCGCAACACCAAATGGGTCGTCAAATCATCAATGCCGTATTGCGCCTGACATCCCAGACAAGAGATGTTAGGTATTTTTTACCTAATTAATTTAAGCTACACTGCTCTCATCTCGAAACTCAGAAGTGCAAAACACTTCTGTTTCACGGGACGATATCTGGCACTCACCGTAGTGCCAGATACCTACCTAGACGACTCAGTATTGAGTCTACCACCTTATATTAGGAAGAAGGATTTAGGCCTCCAGTGGCGCAACTCTCGGCTTAACTTAATTACAACATTGCTTCATACGGGTTTTTCTGTGAAACCTCCAGTTGATCTGGCTTATTCTTTGACGACCTAGTTGGAGTAATAGTTGCATGTCGACCACTATACCAAAGGTCCCGGATGGGATCCCTGGCAGTACAAACATTTGTGTGCATGAACATGTCTGTTTGTAATGGTCAGTGGGTCATTGTCATCATGGTGGGTGTTTTCTATGTATAATATGTACGTATTAACAAAAAAATGTATATAAGTATGTTTATCCGTCTTTTAGTACCTATGATACAGGGTTCACGCTTAATTTGGGGCTAGATTGCGCTGTGTGAATAAAAAAAATTATAACCCCAAAAGACCATTATTAATTTTTAAAAATGAAGCACTAGGTATACATGCTAAATTACGAATGTATTGATTTGATTTTTAATAAATAACCCGGGACTTTTGAAGAATGAAGTTAAAACATGAAATCTGAAAAAAATTAGGAGTATGATGATAATCTTTGCTCTCGGTTTAGGTACTTTAAAACATTATTTAAAAAGTAAATAGATTGGACATGTTTACCCATTGTTTAGTACCTAGAACCAAAAAGTAAAATATATTGTATAACCCGTTGTTTAATGTTATACTATCGGCATCTCGATTAGTTTGGGTCCAGATGGTTTATTTATTTCTATTCTTTCGTGAAAAACACTTACACACACTTTCCCATGGGATATATCACAGACATCAGAATATACATTAGACTGGACAAGCCAAGTTTATAGGCAGTCCCAGTGTCGCAATTTCTTTTCGGTTCTTACCTGTGAAAAGTTATTATATTTCTTGGTAAATTTACTGATTCATTGCGATGATGGCATGTTACAATGGCACAGGATGGCATTTTGGAAAAAAAACGGTAATTTCTTCTAATATTCGTGCGTCTTGATTCGTCTCACAGAGCGTAAACTGGTAGCCAGTGTATGCTCGTTGAGCTTACAGTTGTCGCACTTTAAACTCGGCTTGCCCCATCTCCTGTATTGGCAAATCTGTGGGATATATGTTGTTATTTATGCGGGACAAATATTTGTGGTATTTTGGTAAAACCAAGCATTTGAAGAAGTTTCAAACAATTCCATCAATAATGTGTTTTGTACACTGTAAATAATATGCGAGCATGTTACGTTGATGGTTTTTTAACGACATCCAAATGTTTTTCATTACTTGTTCAAGAATTTTCTTTGTGTAGGTCAATTGTGTTGAAACGGTTACGACGTGTATTTTTCATACACATGTTTAAATTAGTGTGATCGAGAATAATCGATATTTTTTAAGTTGTAGCGTGTCAATTTGAAAACATTTTAACGATTTTTTATGATGTCTAATCAACAAATGGCGAAAATATATTAAAATACGTATTTTAAACGTATATAAAGGAAGTTGAAAAACTTCGTTTTTTAATTAATGTCATCACACAATATTTTATTTTTTACAAAGATATGCTAGTACATGAAACAAGCAGACTCATGTTATTATTAATAGTTTAATCGAAACTATCAAACATTATCTATAAAAAAAGTTAGCGCGACGACCAATTCACTCTCCTGATGGTAAGTGACCTTAGCAGTTGCTTTGTTACAGAGAGTTAATATTTGTAGTTGATGATAATAAAAACCCGTGACCGTGCGCGCCGAGCAGATAAGAATTGCAGTAGCGGTGTGAGGATATATATTTTTAGATGGTTTTTGTATGCTCATCCATAACCTATTATTATTCACTCCCCTACTTTACCTAATGTAAATATTTATTTATTTTAATTCTGACTGTTATCCCATTCCCCCTTTAACCAATTCTTTTGCCCATGCGCGGAGCACTAACATAATATTATAATAATTAATTTACAAAATAATCTTAAACGAAAGAGTACGGATCATGAGTCTGTAGATGTAATTTTATTAATAATTATTAATTAAAATGGTAATTTGATGAATAGACTTAAGTTACTCATCCACGCGAGCCCAGTGCAGATTGGCCGACTTTATGCGCAACCTTTGAATTTCTTCGAAGCCGTGCGCAGGTTTCCTCACTATGTCACTCCACCGTAAGAGCATCGGATAAACGTACATATAATTTCGAAAAATCAAAATGTCATTGTTAATTGGCGGGATTGGAACCTGCACCCATTTTATCTGATCGGAAGGAAACAGTCCACATCAATGAGCTACCGACGTTATAATATAAATAAAAACAGTAAGTAAATTATTAACGGATCCTTCTTGATAAACGCTTACATAGCCTTGATGTCAAGAAAACATACGTTTTTTTTTAAATGTAACATTTAAGTCACCAGAAGGTCACCTACTTTTACGGTATTGATTGACTTTATTACACGTTTCACCTTCAATTTACGTAATAAAAATGTATAATTACTAGAAGTTCATGCAATGCACTAAATGTGTGTAATTAATGCTCGTTAATTTATATGTGGACAATTTCCATACATTTCCCTGAGTAAAACCGTGTGTATGATACCCTAAGCTGTAAAATCGACATTTTGCTCACGTGGTGGGATATGATTCTATAGATTTAATGAACTGATATTCTTAAACCAGAATGTATGATCTGTAATGCTTTTATTTGTAACTATTATGTCTGCAGTGGCTCGTCTCAAAGTGGTAAATTACCACCACAGTTTCTTTGGGCGCTTGCTTATTTTAATTTCTTTTTTTTAATAACACTTTAAAATATATTTTATGAAATAAATTTTTTCGACGTCTTAATAGCGCAAAAAAATCTTTTTGAAGCATTGTCGGATCTAAATAATTAATATTTATGAATTAAGATTTTTAGAGAATTCAGATTTCTAAGAAAAAAATAATAATTTGACTAATTACAAAAACAAAATTAATTCGTTGCAATAAATGTGTTTAAACAAAAAATAAATGGAGTGATTTCTTTCCTTTTTATAATTTAGTAAACTAAGTGAAGCAAATTTATAATTGATAGATTTTTAGTAATATTATAATAATTGTTCATTAATTTTACCTTCGTATCCTATTATATTTTAAGTAATGTCTGAAACCGCCTTAGTCCACCAATTACTAAAGCCAGGCAATGAACTCAGGCAATTTATCTTTAGTATATAGCAATAGTCGACGTGGAATCGTAGCGGTAAATAATTGACTAGTTCGTAGGAATTGTGTTTTTTTTCTGTATGTCAAGGATACAAAATGGAATATTTATTCCACATACACTAGTGTAAAGTTACAAACGGTGTAAAACAGGCCTACTAAAATATGCGTCATCTTTTATCATAATGTGGGTAATATAAAATGGGCCTATTGTAAAACTTTTCAGCATTTATCATAAAGGGACCTTCTAACTTCTTGTTTTCTTGGTGCATCCTGCAGAGCAGTAAACAAAGCTCTAGCAAACGCCATACACTCCGGAACTGCTCCAAAATTAAAGTCGTTAAGCGAGCCCATTAGCCAGCATTAATCGTTATTGCTGTAGTGAGAAGTTTGAGTAATTGCACGGCCTTTTAACACTAACAGTATTTTGTTTCCCATATGAGAAGGCTGTCATGAATGTTTTAATTTTTGTTCCTATAAACTGATTGAAAATTCTGACTGTATGGTTATATTGGCCAATCGAACAAACTAAATACAAAATGGGAATAAATAGAAGAGCACATCTGCTCAATGTATATAATGCATATATCATAAAGAAAGTTACTGTGATTTCCTTATAAACTTATTAAAACATTTGAAAATTTGTAAATATTCATGAGATTCGTTTATTAACATCGCCGTGATTCACGGCCTTGTATTTATGCATTTTAATACAGCAGTTTCAAAGAGCTAATTAACTTTGTTGATTACAGAGTCACTACTCGCCGCCGTGTAATCAAATCTGACTTAGTTTCAAACTAATTTTGGTAGACATTCGGCTGAATTTTAACCATATTCAAATTGAGGCGCTCTTATGTTCAGAGAAGTTTCTTTAAGCTGAATGAGGTAACTAGTGCATAAAGGTTTCGAGGGTTTGAAGACATTCTTAAGTATTGATTAGCGTTGCTTGCTATAAAATATTATACGATTTTCTTTTGCTAAGGAATTCAAACACGTACTCGTAATTATTTGTCTCTACTTGTCTTATATGTGTATTGTTTTAGTATATTTTCTGTACAATATATACGGTTTCTGTATAGTATAATAATAAAAAAGTAATATTCTTTCAGAATCAAACAATTCAAGCATTTATTTCAAGAAAGAAAATAAAATTGTAACTCATACGAAACCAGAACTTTCAAAGTCATCAAATTCTTCCAAAATCTTTTAACACAATTTAATTTTTGGACTGTTAGTAAAACTGATACTAGAACACCAAAAAGTCCGAAATAATACAGTTCCGTAATTAAATTTCCTATTTTCAAACCTCTAATTTTATTGTATGAGAAATGAATAATTGAAATGCCAACTATTCAAAGCAACGATAAACATTTCCCAGATAAAGCTATTGGTATATTTGGTCTAATGAGATTAAAAATCCGAAAAAAATATTGAAAAATATGTGTTTATAGCTAAATAAAACCATAGTAAGCTAATTAAATGAAAATAATAAAAAAAAACAATTATATCAACACGTCGTTTTACTATCATTTTGCATAATAGAGAGATTTAATAAGACAAAGGCGCGAAGTGGAAGCAGCTCTTACTGCATTAGTTAAAGTTTGGAAGCGCCGGTATAAGTTGAGGCTGGTCGCCCAGCAAGCAGAATTTGCGAAAGCAATTTGGTTGGATTTGTTACACGATGCACAAGAACGAAAGCTTGCCTGCATACGCTAGCTTAATTTATTTTTGAGACGGTCTTTTATTTGTGAAATTTCTGATTATTTATGATTCCGAATTTATATGACTAAGTTTAATGAAGTTTTCAAAATGCAACATTTAATAATAATACTTTATATAAAAATGATAAGATAAAGTAAAGGCTCAATGAAGTGAAAATTTTTGATTAATTGGATTAAAATTATAGTTTGACGACCCATTTGGTTGAGACGTCGGCTTCTACACCAAGGGTTCTGGGTTCGATCCCCGGGCAATACAAACATTTCTGTGCATGAAAATGTCTGTTTATATTTAAGTATGTTAATCCGTTGTTTAGTACCCATACTACACGCTTCACGCTTAACTTATTAACTTAACGTATTTGGCGCTGTGTGAATGTCAGTATTATTATTATTAATATCATGAAATTTAAAAATTCGTACGTAGATATCATTGAGAACTAAACTCGTTATCTTAAATTTCGTTACTGTTAATAGCAGGGCATTTACTCGTATAGTTCCTTAGCTTTTTGTAGTCACGATATAATTTTCCAAATATTTTCAGAACTAAAATTGTATGTTCAATCAAATGAACACAAAATATAACGGAATAGTAGCGGTGTAAGAATTTCAAAACCTCGGTAGCTGCATAATTCATACTAATCAATGACCTATTTACGCAACGTCACGAACTATCATAATAATGCAGTGCCCTGTCATGTAGCGAAACACCTAACCGCGGTAATGAAACAGCATATGGTAAATTGAATTAATAAAACCGATCGATCATAGGCTATCTAATAAACAGTTTGAAACTGGCTCGAAATTTAGTTAATATAATCTATTATTCGCATTATGTATTTCATGATTCATTGCGGCGATACCCGAAATAAACACGGATATGTAATACAATTATTTGCAGCAACAGAGAGCAAGCGATTCGATCATAATTTTGTATTATTTTTTAGGTATCGGGGCGGTCAGTTCTCTCACCAGGTGTTACTCGTAAGTGAAAAGCCTGACCATTACAGATGAAGTGTTAAAGTAAATTTATAATAGTTGGTAGTTATTATTTTACAATACTGCATGCGCTCGTCACTAGAGACGACAGAAAAATAGAAGTGCAAAACACTTGTATTTTACAGCACGATAACTATGTCGTACTGCGGAGGTACCTACCAAGGCAATTCAGTGCCTAGTCTTCCACCTAATGAAATTAATTTCATTTAGTCCGCTACTGACGCCGCATGGTTCAAGAAAATGTTTTTTTTTTTCATAATTGCGAGCGCACTTTTCCAAGTTTTGGTGTCAACCCATTCTATTGAAACAAACACACACACATACACCATATATATTCAACACGCATTCAATAAAGTTTGGACATACATGGGAAGACACTGGCCTTCACAACACAGGTAATCCTAGTGTGGAGTCCAGGGCTACTGATACAATGGTACCCACTATGTTACATACATGAAATTCTGTGAATTGAATAACTGCGTTATATTTATATGTATCCTTGTATGAAATAAAAAAAAACGGAGCGTCATTCAATCTTTGCTTATGTGATTTGGACAATATGTGCCCTTTTGTGTATGTGTCACTAAGCTCCGTCGAAATATTGCGTAGTTTCGCTTAAATATTTAACAAACTTACGTTCTTCCTCTTTTGGAAACTTGACTGAACCTTTAAATATCTTATTGGAGCGGAAAGATTTATGTAAGTTAGTTCTATGTAATGGAAATAATATCGAAAATACGTTTTCGTAAGTACTGCATTATGCTTTCAAGCAAAGTCAGGCATCTCATAAATATGAGAATTATTTGCAACAAAGCAAATTCATTGATGTGGGTAACTTCTCTTGCTTGTACCTGAAACAATCAAAGTTCTTCTTTTAGAGGTCTTTCTAAAAATCGTTTGTGGCATATACATTAAAAGCTAACAAAGTTGTTATTGCGATGTTATTATTACATTTAGTTGACGATTAGCCCAAGTTACGCAAGAACTCGTATTACAATGATCCTTTCGTGTTCCGGATGGAACGCTAAGCCATTCTACATATCTAAGGGTCTTCTTCTTATTGTAACCGTGTAAGTGCCTTCTGAGTCCAATTAAAAAATAATCTGCTCAATCTTAGATCCAGAGTTAATATGACCTCCAATTGATTGTATGTAACGTCTGCCATCGTGTAGCGTCCTACCCGTGCTAACATACGCTACTAAAGTTACCGACATAGCCCGCCGGATCAGCAAATTGAAGTGGCAGTGGGCTGGTCACGTATGTCGCAGAACCGATGGCCGTTGGAGCAGACGAGTTCTGGAGTGGAGACCGCGTCTTGGCAAGCGTAGCGTAGGACGCCCTCCGGCCCGATGAACCGACGACTTGAGAAAGGTCGCTGGTGAAGGCTGGATGAGAAAAGCGGAGGACCGGGATGTCTGGCGCAAAATGAGGAGACCTATGTCCAGCAGGCAGTGGACTGCGATAGGTTGAAGAGAGAACGTCTGCCATATTGACAGCTAGGACGGTCTACCATATGGACGCTGTTTTTAAGCAAATCAGTTTCTTTAACCTACCGTGTCTTTACGAAACTGTGTCAAAATTTTTACATGAACGTTTTAAGTCGCTGTATCCAATATTTTACGGACTATCATCTCCTTCAGCTCGAAACAAAGCTAGGAGCATATACCAAAAGATTTACTGCTATGAGTCATATTATATTAAAAAGCTATCAACAATAGTGTAAAAAATCAGCAATAATAATTTATGCGGATCAACCTCTCACTTGTCTTGAGTACCAATATTGGGAGAGGAAAATATCAGAGAATACAAAAATATAATTTCCGTTACTGAAAATATAAGCCCCTCATGTGCCCTTGTCAGCAAATTCTTAGATGCGCAACGCATCATTGGATTTCTATTGAACAATTTGAGTGGTGTAATAGTGATGTTTGGTAAAAATTCTGTCGATATCGAACATTTCATAATATTTGATATCGACGTTGTTACGGTGTATAAGTTTATGTTGATGGTTAATGTCGTACAGTTTTGCATTTGTGGTACGTTACATTCGAGTATAAATCAAAAATATTGGCAATAATTATTACAGGTTTTTATATTTTTTTGAATGTAACAAC
>PQWD01010683.1:0-19657 GCA_019425675.1 Leucinodes orbonalis
CGCTGCTGTATCTGAAACAATAAATATCAATTGTTAGCATGATATTAACACCAGTGTTGCGTGACAATCATACACAGTCTAGCCAACAGGGCATTGCAGTTAAATCAAATCAAAAAGGTCAGGTCTTACACAGCATGCGCAGGCCACATATGGAGTTAGATTTTATTTCTTCTCGTCATATTCTCTATCGCAGTCCACACTCGACATGGGACTCCCCCGTTCTGCTGACATCCCGGTCCTTCGTTTTCTCATCCAACATCCACCGACGACCATTCGCAAGTCAAATATCAAATAAATTAATTTGGTAGTCGGTTCATCGGTTTGAACGTCGCTACGCTTACCAAGACGTGGGCTCCACTCAAGAACTCGCCTGCTCAAAGAGTCGGTTCTGAGATCGTTTTTTCTATTCGTTTCATTCTATTTGACACGGCCAATCTTTGCCTCATTGAGATCTTCACTAACAGCCGACACCATTCGACATACGGTACTACAAGGCAAGAAACAAATTACGCCAAATGACAGCGGTCGCCGCCATTGGGTTTTTGTTCATCAGAAAAACATGGCCATTCAGTCTAGTAACCAACCAGATCTTACTGATTCTGTCACAGCAATCATTATTAGTACACCGTAAGTTTACACAATCATTAGACTGTAACTAATATGAATATTTTCTATATAGAAGCTAAAATTAATGTGAATACTTAGATGAACAATAAACTAACTAATATATATATATTTTTAAATAGTATATAGTAATGTTTATTTACTTTACTCATAATTTTTAAATACTTTTTTATTGTTTCTTTTGATTCTTTATAAAAAGCACTTTACCATTATGTTGATTAAATCCAGAATGTTTTGGGGACACTGGACCCTGAAATACAGTTAACTAGTTCGGGGGACAGGGCCTCATAGAAAAAATGTACTTTTTACTTGAGAAATAAAGATATTATTATTATTATAGATGTTACAATCACAAAGAAATATCATTCAAAAAAGGTCCGAGCCACTTAATATAATATAATAATAAATAAAATAATTATTAAAGCGTGACCTTAAGGCCTTCCCAACATTAGGAATGCTCGGTCCGCCACGACAAAGACACTATAGAAAACTATAAAGAACATTTCGAACAATCGGTATAATAGCTGACAATTGAGGAAAGTTATGCCAAGCAGTAGACAGCAAAATCTTTAAGTACAACGATGCGAAACCCACTCAACCGTCCTGCATAATCATAGTAATATGTTCTAACAAGGGTCATTGAAATAATTTTAACACTGATGGTCTCTAGCATAATCACCACGTTGCGGTAACATTTACCGAGCTAAACACGTTTTGCTTTCAATAAGACTTCAACTTGTTTTTCCATCTCCTCTATCTTAAATTGGTAAGTAAATGATCTCTGGAGTATCAGGATAAGGGAGGCTTAACTGTTCGTATAAAATAGAACAGAATTACACAATAAATCCAATTAAAGGTTTTATAAAAGGTTCGCTCATTAACATAGTGGTAATTAAGTTTTACGTTGTTATTAATTAAGTGTGTATTTTCTATCTCTCTCTTGTCCACTTCCAATGCTCTTTAATAGATTTTTCCCCATTTTGCACTAGATATCTTGGTCTTCTGCTTTCCTCAGCCAGCCTTTACCTCGACCTTTGCAATTGCCGATTCATCATCGTAAGTCGTGTTATAGTAAATAAATACCCATGACATCCCACAGCGCCATCCTAGACCCAAGTTAAGCGTGAAGCCTGTATTATGGGTACTAAACAACGGATAAACATACATAGAAAACACGTATGTTAATTTATTTTAAAGTGATCATGTTGGGCATGGCATTGATTTTGCATCAAAAGCAAACGATTGCAGAAAAAATCAACGTTAACAAAACAATTATATAATCTTTCAAAATGTTTAAATATAGTACACATATGTGTGTACGAGGAAACGAATTTTTACATGAACGTAAAACAAAAATTGAAATCATATCAAAAATACAAATTTAATTCAAAGATTCAAATTATCCATATGCAATCAACATTCATCTACATAGATTATTTTCGCATTTTTCCACGCTAAATACTGCACATAGGTCGGTGTGACCATTAGCCTCAAATCTTTATGAGGCGCAAACACGCGTGTATGGCAATAAGTTAAATTAAACTAAGCACAAAACTTTTGCAAAGCTACGCTACTAATCTTGTACAATTTTAAATTTCACCAAGGAATTCTAAACATAACGGTAAAACGAATGTCTGTTCACTGCACCTCGTGAGTTTCCAATCATGTAAATGGTTTTTTGCATAAACCAAACTTGGTATATAACTTTTGACATTTAGAGCAGAACGGCCTTGGGGCTCCCATGAATAGAATACGAAATATACCGCACATTCTCAACACATTACCTACATCATCATCATGATCAACTCATTAAATGTCCCCATCGAGGGGCACTAGCCGTGAGGGTGTATAGACCGTAGTCTTCACGCGGGCCCCGTGCGGATTGGACGACTTCACGCAAACCTTTGAATCCTTCGAAGGCGTGAGCAGGTTTCCTTACGATGTTTTCCAATGTTAGAGCGTCGGATAAACGTACATATAATTTCGAAAATTCATTGGTACCTGCAACCTCCATCGGAAGGCAACGGTTCACACCAATGAGCCACCGACGCTCTTCAATAGACGTTAATTACTCAATGAAACAATATTAAAATCCGATTATGTTATAATTATGTCAATAAACAACAGTACGACAGTCCGCCAACAAAACTATTCAAACGGGCCATAAACTACTGATAAATTTGTATAGGAATTCAAGACTCCTATGTAGACATGACCATACTATATTAATCAATATATATATTAATACATATAGGATATGCTGGTCATGTGTTAATAGTGTCATGAGCTCATGAGCAATTCGAGTCATAGCTTAAATGCGTTCCATATTAGCAAATCTTTGAGAAAACAAAGAAAGTATTTTGCTCTAAAAAGATAATGATGAACGCAAATACCGAGGTTTGCTTTGACAGTAGAGACATTTGCACAGTGCATTCACCCTTGCAGACCGCGCGTGACAAACCCATCCTGGCATAACATTATAACACACATTACAGTTTTCCATAACTAACACCGCCACTGAAACTGAACTGCAAACTCTATCGCCACATAACAAGATACAAATTCAAACAATTCTCAAGTTTTGTATCCGCTAACAAATCTTCGTGGCCGCGCACAAATACTTGCGGGAGATTTAAAGCAACATCTTCAGCCGAATGGGGCCCGTTCCACAATCTGATTTCCTTGATCGTTGTAAAAATTAAATATATGATATAAGCACGTACGTAACTACTTATGGCGTTTTGCAAAGGCGGTGTACTGTTATGCTAATTTATAGTTCAGTGCCTTCCTATGAAGATTATATTTCTATTCACAACAAACATAGTTACGTTTGCTTTTTGTGCCTGAATTTAATAATCAATGGTAATTCAATATGCTAGGTAAATAAACAATGACGTAAGTAACGGGCCAGATATTGAGTGACGGTAAGTAAAACGTGTGATACGCGTAGCCATAGCGCGCTAATCCTAAATCTATGCTCGTAGCTTAATAAGTAAGCGTAGGTAGGGTACCTATAGGCTTAAAGTATTTCCATAAAATATGTATCGTATATATGGAAGCTTAGCTTTGAATACCCTCTATTTCGATAGATCGCTGAGTTACACGAGATATAACTGTAAATTTTGCAAAAAAAAAATCTTATATAGGTAGAGTGTCGGTGGCTCAATGGTGTGAACTGTTCCCTTCCTACCGGAGAGCGCAGGTTTTAATCCCGCCACATACCAATGTGTTTTCGATTTTCAAAATTATATGTATGTGCCCAACGCTCTTACGGTGAAGGAAAACATCGTAAGGAAATCTGCGCACACTTGCGAAGAGATTTAAAAGATGTGTGAGAAGTCAGCAAATCCGCACTTGGCTCGCGTCACTTGGACGACTACGGCCCATACACCCGCGTACGGGTAGGCTCATGCCCCTCGGTAGGGACATTTAATGAGCTGAGGTTGATGATATGTTACACAAAAAGTTCACTGTGAGACGTCGACTGCAACACCAAGGGTTCCGGTTCGATCCCCGGGCACTATAAACATTTGTGTGCATGAACATATCTGTTTGTAATGGTCTGGGTGTTTTCTATGTATAATATGTATGATTTTACAAAAAAATGTATATAAGTTGTTTAGTACCATAATACAGGCTTCACGCTTAACTTGGGGCTAGATGGCGCTATGTGAATGTCAGTGGATATTTCCTATCAACCTATCGCAGTCACTGCTGGACATAGGTCTCCCCATTTCGCGCCAGATATCCGGTCCTCCGCTTTCCTCATCCAGCCTCCACCAGCGACCTTTCGCAACTCGTCTGCTCCAACGGCCATCGGTTCTGCGACATACGTGACCAGCCCACTGCCACTTCAACTTGCTGATCCGGCGGGCTATGTCGGTAACTTTAGTTCTCTTACGGATTAAATCATTTCTGATCTTATCCTAAGAGAGACCCGAGCATAGCTCGCTCCATTGCGCGTTGAGTGACTTCAGTGGATATTTATTATTATTTATTTCACGCGCAGTTCAAAATCGACGACAGCAAAAAAGAGGTAGGTAAAATTTTTGTATTATGTAGCGTAACAAATGACAAGGCGGCATGCGGCTACAAAAAGCAGAATGGTATCACGTCAACGCGAGAGTAATGTTGCCACCTTAGCCTTTTTGTGGCAAGATCAAGCACTTTCTGGTAAAGGTGAACTCCTTTCTTAACGATTTATCCCGAAAAGAGCAATTTAGCTCATTTTCACTGTCTTGAAAATATTACCAAATTATGAAGCTTTCGACATGCAACAAGTTCTTTTTAGCTATGATGACGTTTTTGTAGACGCCCTAAAAAAACGGCTGCATGATATGATTATTTCAGCATTTTTAAGACAGATAATCCTTTGATGCTCTATCTTTTGATAATCTAGCCCTATCTAGCCCTTTTTAACTTCTAAAGCCCTTTTTTAAAATTGAGGTGGCAACACTGGGCACGTCGGTGCGTAATCGCCCTAATCAATTTGTGATCATCAGACACCAGCGAGATGCTAAGAATTCCAAACGCCGGTATACGCTGGAGCTGAATAGCAGAGGTAGCTACATTTGACAAACATAAGTGTTCTATAGGACTTAAACAGAGTTGCTAAATAAAAACGTCCATTTGGTAATTTGTTGAGAGGTTGGCTAGGGCGAACCACGGGAGCCAGGTTCGATCCCCGGATTTGTATTGGTCTGGGTGTTTCTAAGTATATTATTTTCAAACAAAATATGTATTCGTTGGTTTTACAGTTGTTTAGAATTATAGGCTAATGCTTAATTTTGGGACTACATGCGCTGTGTTCGTGGGCATTATATTGTAATTATTTTTGGTTTTGGATAATTCGTTTTGTACACAACAACAGTAATATGAATTAAATCCACCTTTTCCATAAATATATTGATTTTCCTATATTTTGAATTTAATGTATTTCTCATTTAAAAAGTGCAGATAACCTGTACCTTATAATAGTAAGACTATTTTTAAATGCCTGTAAATACCTATATAGGTACCATATCGAAATTATTATGATAACCGCAAGATGAACAGAGCTTTTTTTAAATATCTTTAACGTAACAAGAATCACAAATCCCAATCTTCTTTAACAAAAAATATGATTGGCTGGAATTCATATTTATCAAAAACAATAAACGCATTTAAACGTCACAGCTTGTGTACCTCTCACATGTTAGTTAGGTACACTAAAAAAAAAGAAGACTGAAGAAGAAGAATCACTCAGTTATGATATCAAAATTTATTGAAGCCTAGCTTGTAAAGTTTAAAGGCAAACACTATAAATTATTTAAAATGATCAAATGTATGGTATAAAACCTATACTGTTCCAGCTTCAATATCGCTTGCCGACGACATCATCGTGTTTCGTATTGAACACAACCGTTGCGATATCGGTAATATCTGGCAGATTACTGAGAATTGTTTTATAATCGCCAGGGATTTCAGCCCACGCGACATAATCAGCATTTGATTCGTTGACCACCAACTAACGTTTGCAAACAAAGTTGCCGAATTGACTATCATGCTGTACAATGAGCTGTTGTCAATGATGCTGTAAAAAGAGCGTCGGTGGCTCAATGGTGTGGACTGTCGCTTCCTAACGGGAGGGCTGAGGTTCAAATCCCGACACGTACAATGTGTTTTTGAATTTTCGAAAATATATGTACGTTATCCGACGCTCTTACGGTGAAGGAAACAGTGAGGAAACCTTCATGCACGCCTGCGAAGAGATTCGAAAGTTGTGTGTGAAGTGCCAATCCGCATGGGCCCCGCGTGGACGTCTAAGGCTATCACCCTATACAGGTGGCTCGTGCCCACGGTGGGACGTTTATAATGAGCTGATGCTGTACATGATAATTCATTAGAATCTTTTGCATACATTTTGGTAAAAAGTAATGGGCGCTAAAATTTACGTATTGTAATCAAACGATAAAATCACATTAAATAGTTTATTAGATTAACCTGCATAAACTTTTATAATATAATAAGTAAACTTATTTTCAGATAGATATCCATAATAATGTTATTAACTTATTACTAAAAAATGCTCATTTAAACCGAATAATTATCTGTGAACCTAGCAATATTTAATCCGTATAACTCATATTAATCGAGTATATGAAATGTTAACGCGTAATAAACTCGTATGTGAATTTTGGCCCAGTCAGCTTTTTGATAGACTTACACTAAAAATATCTTTACACCATAAACTCATACATAGCATAGGTATTTCTCAAGCCCAATGTCTAGTCTGTTATTTGCCAAACTAGCCGTCTCACAACAATGCATTCGAATCACCTTGAAGATACGTTATAGCGTCTCTGCAATCAAATGTTTGTTTACATGCGCCTGAGTCTGTGTTGTAACTACTATTTAGTGTACAATAATGAAAGAAGTTCAAATGCGCGACGTACAATATGTGTGCGTTGTCCGCGTCTTACGGTGAAGGAAAACATCGTGAGGAAACCTGCGCACGCTGCGATGAGATTCAAGTTGTGCGTGAAGTCATCCAACCGCACTGGGCCCGCATGGACGACTAAGGCTATAAATCTATACGGGTAGGCTCGTGCCCTCTCGTGGGGACGTTATTTTGAGTGATGATGATAAAAGTGTAACATGCACTGGTGTAGATTAGTTTACAATGTTTCATCGCAATCCTACAAGAGTCGCAACATTTTTAACTGCTTTCTTCAAGACTAGTATTTATCTTTCCTTATAAACCTAAAGATTTTTGTGGGTATTTGGGGCCAAATAGCATTCGTCAGCTTTCTAAATAAGTCTTGTCAACATGTCTGCAGGCTAGTGCTTGTTCGGTTTGTTTGCGAAACAAACTTGGCAACTAAACCGGCATTGTTTGTGCGCGGACGCAGGTATTCCGCGTCACGTGATTCTCATGGTTTGTGATGACGTGCTGAATTTGTTCGTTGAAGATTATAAGATTTCTTGGGATGTATTGTACTCCTCCGCTTTGCTCATTTATCTAGCTTCCGCCAACATCCTTTCTTAAGTCGTCGGTCTATCGAGTACTTTGCCAAGATTATGTGATTAGGTATGTTAAATAATAGCTCTCAAATTTGAAAATGAGCGCCTAAAAAGGAAAAACATCTAAATATGTTGTGTACACATGCCAAAATCAAACCGGGCTAATCTTGGAGTCCTTCAAATGCGGGCCGTGATTTCGTCACATGACCAATTGCATGTAAAACGATGGCGATAAGATAGCTCGTGTTAACGTGTTATGCGTGTTTACAAAGATAGGTGGTCCAAGGCCGGTCTTATTGCTTATGGACTTAATGAAGGACGTAACTTTGTCCAGGTGTACACCGATCTATGATGACTACAAACTTCTGAACTTTTCACTGGAAATAAATAAATAACAAATATCCACTGACATTCACACAGCGCACTGCAGCCCCCAAGTTAAGCGTGAAGCTTGTATTATGGGTACTAAACAAGTGATAAACATACATATATACTTTTTTTTGTAAATACATTTATACATAGAAACACCCACCATACAACAGACATGTTCAGCACCCAAACCTTTTTACTGCCTGGGGTCTCAACCATTAACAAATGGGTGTCAAAACTTTATTGACATCGTCAGAAAAATATAACAAAAATAATTGTCCCGCCGGTCGGTCGCGGGATTCAGCACACGCATCGCAACCTTATCAAACCACATATCGCGACCGTGCACTATCTGTTAATTAACGCTTACGGTACTCCTGATAATAATCATTACGTTTCATGTGTATCAACGTTTTCTGTACAAAACAAACGTTATTCAGGCCCTTGCAATAATTAATTTATAAATTGTACCCAAGTTTGTATTTCCAAAAAAAATAAGTGTGCTCCGTTGTTTGGTACCCATATTACAGGATAAATGCTTAGTTTGGGACTAGATGAAAGTTGAATGTCAGTAGATATTTATTATTATTATTTAAGGAACAGTTTCGCGGTCAGTGCAGTCATAATAATAAATTGTTTCTAATTTACTTTAACATTTGATTGCGTATTATCTTAAATTAAGTCTAAATCAATTTTATAAAGTGAAGTTAAGACGCTTAAAAATAAAGTTAAAAAATTTTCAAATTGTATCTAATTTTAAAGTTTTAACTTGTATCTTAATGCATTTATATTTAAATAAAGCGGAATACCTTACCACCAGATTAGTAGGTTGCTCGTTTGGCTCCTACTTTAAATGAAAAAACCTTTATAAAAACACATTACACCCACATTGAAACCATTTGAATCCACAGTTACCAATCGAACTCAATTTCTATTCTTTCTTACTTATCTACATCATTTTCTTCTTTTTACTTAGACACATTTGGTTATCCTTATTTATTTGTACTTAGTCTTTAAGTATAATTGTTTGAATCAAGGGTGAAGCAAGTAGTGATAGTACTGGAAAACGTATAACGTCGTAATCGCTTTGCTTATTATAGACGTCACTAGGAAGTCTAGATGGGTTATCAAACAGAAACTAACTTTAGCATAAAAAAAACCCTGCAGTAGCAACCGAACAAAATTGCTAAACAATGCAAGAGTTACAGCAGTATTATGTAACAGTTCACCCAAAGGTTATATTACCACAAAGCCACAATCCTGGCGGACTTAACGAGGTCCGAAAGTCACGAAAAAACAAACGCCCGGCGTCGTGGCACCGCCGTTTCTAACTGGCCACAGTTAGACGTCAAACAACAAAGTAAATCACGGAAACCATATTTGTTTCTAAAACTCATCGCCTTAAAGTCCAGGGAGCCGGCAAAAGTGGAATTGGAGTTCATAACCTATAAATTTAGTTTGACCCTTCACAGTAATAAGTTTCGTAATTTAACTGGTTAATTAAGAGTTACGACAATCGATGCCCTTTCGCAAATACAATATTATGATTTCACAAGATTATATCGGTCCAATGTTGCCTATAGAAACATATCAAAATGTCATCTGATTTTTATTAAGATCAGTTCAGCATTCGTTCGGAGATCACAAACAATTATTGATAATGATGAATGAGATGAAATAGTTTGAGCACTCAGTGTAAATGTAAATAATATTTTATATCAAAACTTAAGCAAATACTCATTTACAATTTTTAATTTACCACTTGCAAAAGGAATTATTTTACATATTAGTAAACTCTGATAATTCTTGATATCATCAAAAGTCACTTTTTACTCAACGAGGCTTCAATCGCCACTACACAGACCAACAGCTGTCAAAAAATAATACAGCAACTGAAGTTATTACAATCAACAAACTAAAGACAAACACAACACTAATCTAAGTGCTTGACGACCCATTTGGTGTAGCGGTTGGAGACATCAGCTGCAACACATAGGGTTCCGGGTTCGATCCCCGGGCAGTACAAACATTTGTGTGCATGAACATGTTTGTTTGTAATGTCTGGGTGTTTTATATGTATAATATGTATGTATTACAAAAAAAAAAGTATTTAAGTATGTTTATCCGTTGTTTAGTTCCATAATACAGCTTCACGCTTAGCTTGGGGCTAAATGGCGCTGTGTAAATGTCAGAGGATATTTATTTATTTATTTATCTTGTACGAAGGTTTACACAACCATTCCAATAATTATTTTAAATAACCCGAAAAGCCCGACTTTAAAGCTCGTTAAATCAAAGCTGTCACTCAGAACCGTCCAAATTTAAAGCGTCTACATCGAACATAGTCAAATTGAATTCGCATTTCAACTGTTTTACACAAGAATACGCTATTATTTGGGTATTTAGAAAATTTTGGGTTTTGTGATATCTGGCTTTCAGGAATGTATATTTGTCCTTGTATCACTAATTATGTCTTGAATACAAAAAGCATACTCGGGCTTATAATTGAAGACAGATTTGATGAACACGAAGCATATACAAGTTCATAAATATAAAAAAAAACAATAAAACGCTATTTCACATAGCGTCTAAACAAGCACGCTATTTCACATAGCGTCTAAACAAGCACGCTGTTTCAGCCGTAGGGAAATTCCATCACGCTTATCACCATACATTTCGTGTACATCATATCCTGGGATGATAAGCACACATTCGTCATACGCATAGCCGGTGTTGCTTTTAACAAATGCATGATTTTCTGAATAGGAATATAGTATAGATAATATTAATTCCCCAAAAAATACACAGGCATAATTATAAATACATATACAGATATCTTGAGCGTACTTTTTCCCTGCATTAAAAGTTTTACCCTTCGTTTACAATATAATTTAAGTTCCGCCATGTCATGAATGAGATGGTCTTTTATGAATTTGGAGACCAAATTTTCTCGACAGGACAACCTAGAGGACCATCGAAAACGAAATCTGAACAGTATCGGCCAATACAAATAAGGACATATCGTGAAAGTGAGTCCGCGCAAAAACCGCGCGTCACGAGCGGCCATCTGCGCCCGACGCTCCGTATTGTTGTGCTCGTCCGAAAACGCGATGGCCGTCTCTTAATAACCGTTTAGAAAGTTGTAATTCGGTCATTAAGCGTGATAATTTCCGAACGAAGGTCATAGGTTCACGGCGGATGCGACTCCCGCACTGCGCACGCAAAACAAACAATTTGCGAAAAATTAACGCCGCAAAGGCATTTTGACGTAAGACACTTTCATAAGGCTCCACAAAGTCAGTTCACACAGTGCGTGTAGTAATGAATGTCACGCTTATTAGTCGGGACAAAATAATAGAGAAGGAAATTACCTTGTATTTATATATATTAAACTTTCACCCCTTCACATTCTTTTATGATGAGTAAGCGGTTCTATTCAAAACTAAATACATATAGTGCTTGAGGATTATGTGAAGCATATTAATACAGTAAATATATTCATATTATTTTTTCCGTTTATTGATGGCAGGTTTTCACGCACTTACTCTTACTGAAGGTCAGTAGACCGGGTTCATTCTCTTTCATTCTACCTAAACATTTATAAGTACTACAAACCCTAATTCGACTGCCAAACATGAGGTTATGGCAAACCCTAACAAACAGAACCGCGATCAATGTATGTAGTATTAAGGCTCACAGAGATCTAAATTCTTACAATTAAACCGGTCAATCTGTTAAAACAATCAGTGGCTCGCAGCGAAAATTCCATCCTAAAAAACCGACCATAAATACTGACCAAGTGCAGGTGAGAGTACACAACAATACGCCGGACACATTCACACGTGGCTATTCGTATAATATTCGTTCAAATTAAAAACGGAACAGTGTGGTTCGCAATCGCAATGTACATCGGTGCCACACACCGCGCCCAGACCAAATGCAATCATACAAATTATACACTCACTCGCACACCAATCAAAGGGTGTACCCGAGAAAATTTCACCCATTACACCGAAACACTACTGAAGGTCATAATTTCTAATACGATAAGTCGAACAGTCCGTTAGCAAAGCGAACAATGGTAGTGAACGAAAAAATGACGTGTAATTTGGAAGTCGGTAATCTCTGCCGTCCACTAGCTAGAACACCGTTAACTGACGAACACAATTTTTAGTTCAGCTGATAGAAGTCGTTTAAATTGTGCACTATTAAACACACTATTGGTGATGTTTTACATGCAAAATCCCTTATATCATTGTGGTGATAAATAGCAATAAAGGAGATGGCCGTATCCGAAGTTGTTTTCCGTTAAACAGGGTTTTTGAGTTTTATATCGAAAAATTGTTTGTCGGTTAGCGGCGTTTTAGCTAGTGGACGGAGATCTGTGGCACCGCATCATTCCCGCGAAGATTACTTTCGATGGCGCACGAGTGGCGGTTATGTCGGGGAAATATTAAATTGGTAAAAAGAAATAAATCAGCGGCCACGATGAAAATTACAGATAAGAATAGAAAGGCAGAAAGCGTCGAATAAAGAAAGTCGTTTATTTTTATTCTTATCAAAGTAAATACGTATTGTGAACTCACATCGTGATGTTTCGTTAACGATGCTTCAACGCTCACTCTCATATGAATTTAATTTGAATTCATACTTTTTGTTGGTCTATATGTTCTGACAACACATCGAAAGGTATGACATACGGAAGCGAAACGTGGTCCTCACTAAGGCCTCTTGAGCAGGCTCAAGGTTGCTCAGCGTGCTATGGAGAGGCTAGTTTAGGTGTTTCCCTACGCGATCAATCCAAAACGAGTATATGGTAGGGACAAGGGTGCGTACATAGCCAAAGATATCAAACACAAAAATGATTCATGAATACACTCCATCCATGAGATTATCTTGTGTGTAGTGTAAAAGAGCATTTCAACCATTAAAAAAGGAAAAGTCTACATAGGGAGAGGGAAGGGCAGTTTAGTTTAGACCAAGGTATCTTCACTTACTGTCATCGGGCGAGCAAACTGGTCGTCTTTCTAAAACCAGACGGAGTCAAGCCCTGCATCGCGAGTTGGCAGGTCACCATTTTTAGCAGACTTGTGTTTCAATTATACACAAAACTTGTGAAACCACCCATGCTCAATCAATGACAAGTAGCTAAAATAAGTCCAAGATACTCCACGTACTTTCAACATACTTACGATCAAGTGTAATTTGTATTTGAAAATGAAACCCCCGACAGCAATAGAAATAGTAGTTCGCATAGATAATCTCGTAGATATTCATTGCAAATAATCTACAATCGCAATTGAAAGTGGCAGCATAATGAATGAATAAATATGTAATATAATAAATTGGTATGACAAGTATCATGCAACATGTTGCAAATAAACCTGAAAGGTAAAATTTATGCAGTGCGGTAATCAGAAAGTGTTTATCCAATGCTTTGCTTGGACTGAACAAGTTGTAGATGAATGTTTTTTTTTTTGGCTGTGGTGCAATCAAATCCTAAGATATCTTTACCATATACATATAATTATGTCAACATTAAACGTAACACATGAACTACTTTCAAATCAGACATTATGAGAATCTCTTGTTTGTCGCCCGGTGGGTGTTGTGGCGATCAAGGTACCTTTTTGTATAAATAATAAAATATTCATGATTACTTATGCGGCTTTAAAACTTCACAAGTATTCGCAGGCTCTTCAGCAAATCGATATTCGTATTTTATTACTACCGTAATCATATTTTACGCTGGCCAAAACTTAACGTTATTGAATAGCAAATTCCATGTGATACCTGGACACTCTTAGTTCATCGAACCACACATTACACATGCGTCGACAGAAACTTAATTTAAATATGGCTATGTACATAGTTTTCTCCTCGTGCAATTGCTTTTCCTATTTATTGACGTAAATTGAAACTTATTTAAGATGAACTCTTAAGTTTGCTGTTTGCATGATGCATAAGTCGTAATATGTTTCACATTGCCACATAAACTTTAAACTGTCAAGGACTGAAAGCAACAGTGAAATCAATGGATTCTGCGCGACTTTACGTCACAAATGTATCCAAGCCACCATCTCCAAACTAATCCTATACTATGGGAACTATACTATTGAACCCAGAACGTATGGTGGTGTAGTATCTGCCTTCTCAACTATAACAAAAAATAAACGCACTGAGTTCTATTCGTGATAACTTTGAATGTTTACCTATGCGCTTGCGTACAGATAAGCCATCTACTTAATTGCAAACTGACTGCAAGAAACAATCTACATCGGTAATATCGAAAGCAGTCATTTATTTTTAAACTTATCCGCGCGCACTCACCAGGCATTCTCATAACTTTCAAATTATACCCTTCTAAGATACGCCGGCATATCATTAGAAGCCAAGAAACTCTAAAGGCTGACAAGGAAAGAAAAGTTGAGCTATATATCATGTTCGCACAGACGTCTGTCTAGTAGCCTATATCATAACTGCGTGAAAACTTCTTGTAAACACCAGTCATTTGTTATTATTGAGACCGTGCTAATAACGATCTTATTTTCTATATGGATATGCATAACTGATAAAATAAAATTATGTGTTTGACGATTGCCAATTTTCAAGTTGCTGACATAAATGTAATCATATTAATTTTGATTAATTTTTTTCAAGAATTTTATGTCACATGGGCTAGGAACTTTAGCGAGCGTCCTTTCCTAGCTTTTTTTGGAAACCAAGGTCATCGTAGTGCTTTTTACCAACGCGCATTGGACCGCGAGTCCGGGGAAGCTAACGATCCATGTTAGAAATCTGAAATTATATTACAACGCTAACAGTAAATCATACTTTTCAGTTTCAGTTATTAATACAAGATGACAAAACGCGACCGCATATCGCAACTTACATTTGTAGACAGACATTAACAACGACTGGGAAAATGTTGCGAAGTCGGAAAATATCTTTATTAGTTGGCAATTAAATGTTATTAAGCCGACACGACACGCTCAACATTAGCAATCAGCACGAAAGTGGACGGTAATCCGCAAAGCGTGTACACTGAGCGCTTAACGTGTTCTTGCACTGTTTAACCCTGAAAGGTTGTGCCTTATTTATAAGTCTCCTATTTAACACATTATTTTACGACCGATTTGATATAATTAGCAAGTCCCCTTTTAGCCGAAAGAAATAGATTTACGCGCAGCACAAACATTCGCACGAGCTAGATTTTGTATAATTTTCCGTATCTGCAAAGTATGGCCTATACTTTGCAGATACAGTTATTTACAAAATTTCTCGCAAGTTCCTTCGTTTTGGCTAGACAGCGCCATGTTAAATGTGCAAGGGATTCACCGATTTCTCTCTCTGTAACGTACCGCAATCCACTACTGAACATATTTTTTTCAAGTTTCTTGTCCAAACCCTAACGCAGATCACAAAAACAACATATCAAGTTTGACAGTGTAGTGCTATGTAGTTTTGAGATAAAAGGTCTGACATACAGACTACTGGACTTGAAATTTATAAGGGTTCCGTTTTGTGCCATTTGGCTACGGAACCCTCAAAACGTTCCTTTGGTGTGTTTGCCGCTCAGCTTAGCGGTAGAAAAGTAACAAACCATCTGGCAACCTTGAACCGTGTAAGCTTTAGAGAGCACGCGAAAGTCTACGGGCGAATTCGCCATTTCGTAATTTGTAGGCTAAAGAAAGCGAAACTCGCATCGTGACTATTATGAATAATGCAGAGCCAAACAACAATGGACCAGAGTCGAGGGTAATAAGGTATTACGGCCAAGATTTACTCATAAATAGAGAATAGCACGAATGAACAATTATTCTGTTTTGTTAACCCATACAGAAAAAATGTTTGGTCCGTAGAGATGAAACAATTAAATATATTTTTGAATGCTATATAAATATAGATATAAATATCATAAGGATTGTCGTATTAGGCGGATACGTTCGAGAGCGTCGGTGGCTCAATGGTGTGGACTGTCGCCTTCCTACCGGGAGGGCTGAGGTACCAATGTGTTTTCGAATTTTCGAAAATATATGTACGCTATCCGACGCTCTTGCGGTGAAGGAAAACATCGTGAGGAAACCTTCATGCATGCCAGCGAAGAGATTCGAAGGTTGTGTGTGAAGTCGTCCAATCCGCACTGGGCCCGCGTGGACGACTAAAGCCTAATCCACCCTATACGGGTAGGCTCGTGTCCCTCGGTGGGGATGTTTAATGAGCTGATGATGATGATGTTATTTAGATTTTTTTACAGTTTCTAAGTATTATAATTTTATTACATTTAGTAACCGTAATAACAACACTAAGGATTAAAAACACTTTTCTTTGTGTCGTAAAATCTTTCATCTTTCCTATCAGTTTTGCTTAACATGTATACCATAAAGCGAAACAGTGAAACAATTAAAAAGCTTTACTTCTATAACGTGAATAATGGTACAGAAAACGAATTGAAAATACTACAAAGCAATAGGAACGCCACAAGAAAATTGTGCATCTACGAGTATCCTAAATCGTATTATCACAATGAACATTTTGCGTACAGAAAAAATAATATTTACAACATCACCTGAGCGTAAAAACACCACAATGAGGCCATAAATATTCATTGGATCGCAACAATGGCACCTGCGCGGGCGCATGGCGCGTCCCCATGGGAACTTTCGCAGGAGACGTTCCGCGCCGCGGGACCGACACTCACACCGCTCATTAAGGCCTTAAGGGGCCTGCTGACCGTGAATGCTTAACCGGAAATGAGACTAGACAACGTTGCGTATGACTAGAGGAACAACTTCCGATCAAAAACGTTGCTGTCATCTGTCATACACACAATTTCGGTGTCGGTGGCTTATTGCAGGCAGTGCAGGGTCAAATTTCGCCTCGTACCAATGTATTTACATATTCTCGAATATATATAGTTATTTATAACAACATGTATATAATTATATAGTTATATTTAACTACGTTTTATCCGACGCTCTTACGGTGACGCAAAGCAGCGCATTTTATTTATTCTCTACACCATATCTAAAGCACAATGTTTCTTTTTCTTAATTATATTTAATTTTAAAAGTTGTCTTTTTGTTATAATAATATTTTTTCGTAAAAAATATTTCAATTATGATATCAGACACACTAATATCACATACTAAGGTAATTTAAATAACAACAATGGCCTCAAAATTACAACCCACATTGCTAAATAAACAGTACCAATTTGATTAAGTAATGTTCTTGTTACTACCGCCTGTATTTTTTACAAAGCATGATTGTGTGTAAATGGTTTGTTTTTAGGCATCGCGTGAGCCGAACATTGGACATGCGACCACTAATTGTCAAAGGCAATTCTCTGATGCACAGCATACCTGCTAAAAGCTCTCGTGATATACAGCCATTTTAGAATGGTGCAGGCATCATTAGAATACCTATAAAACATTTAAAAAATCATAATTTCGCTGCAGGACTCGCCGATGCAGTCGACAATTTCGCGCTAAGATGTTTTCACGTTCAATCCGATGATTTTAATACTGAGTAAAGCGCTTCCTATTTTATTCTAAGTGTGAGCTCTCTTATGTAGTTCTTAATTCGAAACCATTTTTCGTACATAATTAATCAAACCAATAAAATTTACACTTGATTGATGTATATCGTCAGGTGATTAATGAAAGCGCTATAATAACATTATAAATGCCGCGTTTTGAAATATCATCACCACAGAATAGATTCAGTTTCACTCGAGTTGAGCTGAATACATTGAAAACTGTGTCAAGAGCGAGGAAGAGCGTGAGAGTCCATCGGTGACTCGTGACCGAGTGGGTGCGTCCGCGGCGACAGGCTTTGTTTATTGTTTAAATAGTTATGATTATTGGTAAATATAAAGTGTTATAATATCAAATAATCAACCTCGATACTATAACACTTTACTTAACAGAATTGATGTTTTAATAAATGATTTAATCGTCTTGTTGCTAATGTCATCACATCAGCTCATTAAACGTCCCAACCGAGCCGTATAGTAATTAGACCTTAATCGTCCACGCGGGCCCAGAGCTGTTTGGACGACTTCACGCACAACCTTTGAATCTGTTCGCTGGCGTGCGCAAGTTTCCTCACGTTTCCTTCACCGTAAGAGCGATTGATAACGTACATATAGTTTTCGAAAATTCGCAAACACTTTGGTACGTGGCAGGATTTGAACCTCAGCCCTCCCGGTGGGAGGGCAACAGTCTACACAATTGAGCTACTGACGCAAGAGCGTCAGCAGCGTAGAAAGATCTACGGTGACTATCATTTAACTTACTTTAATCCGCAAGCGTCTTATTGCATTCATTAATAAAATTGTCAGGGTTTTAGATATCCAGTTGATTGTTAAATTGTGTAAAACCTTTGCCAATTCTCGGCCATACAAGATTTAAAACTTAATACAATACAATCGAAAACGAATGCAAAATTTGTTAAAAGTTAAATAGTTAACATGTTTAGGTTTCTTTTGTTTCGTATGAATTGTTTACATTATGGAATGTTGTTCCATTGATACCACAATAAAAAATATTAAAATAGATTTTATAAACTATTCTGACATATAAGTAAAACTCTTTAGGTCTTCAATTACCAAAGAAAGGAGTAGGTACAAAAATAAAATCGGCGCAACTAAGCTAATCGCCATCACGCGCCTCGGTAAGAAGCGTTGCTTCGTAACAGCTTCTGAATACTAATACTCACTAATAACACCTTATCAACATCAATCGTAGCTTCATACCTGTACATTATGCAATTTGTTCAGCACAACACACAATTAACTCTACACCCGACCGCCGATCGCCGCGATGCATTAGATTCAAGATTACCCGAAGACAAACTAAAGTATGCCGCCCAAAAAACTGTTGTAACGAGCTACGGTAAACTAATCCGCGGCATTGACACTGAAACCGGATGGTTACGGTGACGAGCTCGTTTCGTATATTATCTCAGCTGTGGATGATAAAACGCCGAATTCCAGCTGTGCATATCAGCATACGATAGAGGACAAGCCAGGCATTATGGACTGTAGTCGAGAATAATATATTGCAAGACTAAACTAATATATTACTTGTATCTTGTTTTATATACTAATTTATATCCAAACATACACTCTTATTAATATTATTAGGTATAAGTGAGTTTGTGGGTGGAGCTGTTAGAGATATTCCGGACCGAAGTAGTGGAAGTTTTATAGGGAGGCCGTGTGTTTAGAATGAGCATCAATTTATGATGATGATCATGTTATGAGATGATGTGAGCAAGATCTATGGGAGAAGTTATATTGAAGGTCTTCCCATAACATATACAAGGATTCCTACCTCCTGCCAAGCCTATAACGAGGTTACGAGTCCCACTCTGGACGCCCTTAGGCACCATTGAGTAAATGATTAAGGCTGAGAAGCCATCTGCGCTTGCCAATTGCTCAGTGAAGCTCTAAATGCCATCTGCATAAATCAGCAATGTATTTAGAAATAATAGGTGACATCACACATTATGATAATGAAATTACTATCAAAGTTAACCGTTATTGTCATTATGATGTTAAACGTTTAATTCTGCCTATTTAAGCAAAACATATTAATAAAAGCCACCGAGGGGCATGCGCTCATGGGATAGGCCTTAGCTTCACGCGGCCAGGCGG
>PQWD01010684.1:0-42655 GCA_019425675.1 Leucinodes orbonalis
TGTCCCAAATTTCACGGCAGCGAAGCCGTGGGGAAATATTGTACTATAAATCCTATTTTATCCGCATTACGCCACGTGACATTGTCAGTCCAAAGTCGCCTTTTAACACTTAGCAGAAGGCAATTTGCAATTTGGCCGATAATCACTCGTTAAAGTCTGTTTTATATTTGTTTTACCTGAACGTTTGCCCATCCTATTTTAGTTAACACAATGTAAAGTACATTGTGTTAACTATATTCATTGCGAGCTTAGCAACTGGTGACTTATGCATCCTGTTAGATTAAAGTTTAATTAGTTTTAGTGAGTTAGACTTTATTCGAGATATCTTCAGAAGGCCAACAAAGGTATTGCAAACATTTAAGGCAAATGTGAATAAAAATGTGTATACGAGGCATGTGGTGGACATATGGGATGCAGGTTCATCTTAAGGGTTCTAAAGCCTTCTAACCAGCATTTGGTTCATATTAAGTCAAAGTTTCCAAGGCCTGACGGCTCAAGACCGCGCGATGCAAGTTTCGGTTCAACACTCAAAAAAAAATTAAATGTCCAGATATAGACGTTATGGTCGTAGTTGTAGCAGTAATAGGACGGTTTGAAGTATTACTGGTGTACTTCGACACCCTGATACTTTAATTCGCTACAAGTTTATACTCGGATTACATTAAATAACTTTGGTAGCGACAAACATTAACAGGTTAGCAGTCTTGTGACCTGTAAAACAGGTGACCATACTGTTATGTCCATAGTTTCTTTCAACAGCCTTTTTTTTTTTTTTTTAACCACTGACATTCCACAGCGCCATCTAGCCCCAAGTTAAGCGTTAAGCCTGTATTATAGGTTAAAAACGGATAAACATACATATATACATTTTTTTTGTAATAACATATTATACATAGAAAACACCCAGACCATTACAAACAACATGTTCATGCACACAAATGTTTGTACTGCCCGGGGATCGAACCGGAACCCTTGGTGTTGCGGCCGACCTCTCACCGCAACACCAAATGGGTCGTCAAAAAGCTTTTAAAAGCAAGGCATACTTTCTTTAAAACAGTGATCCATAGATCATCGGTTCTAATGTATTTTTTATAAATACATTAAAATATATAGGTTTGTCTGTTTTATTGGTCACCTCGACGTGTGTTTTATTGTAATTGCTTTACTATTAGAGATCAAACTGGAATTTTATGATTAATTATTATCATTTGAAGTATGATTCAAGTCTTATTTATGTGGGTAAACTTACGTTTGGTAAAAATATGCGTAAATAAAATTATTATCTTAGAAAGTGCAACTTACGTTGAGATTATCAAATCGATGAGACTCGCAAAGGGCCCGCACCGGCGGCGGGCAGGTCTCCATGCATCGCGTCAGCAGGTGTCATCGTCATCTTCTTCCTCGTCACCGTCCCGTAACGCCTCCACCGCTTCTACACCTTCTGTTGGAATAATAAAAAAACACAATTACGTCACCGTCTTTACGCATAGAAATGGATGCAATGCTCAGTTTAACGGATATGTTAAGCCATCGATCATTAACGCTCACAAGGCAAATTAGGCCCTGTAGTTGGCGGCCCAATCTCTCATAGATAGCTGTGCGAAATACCAGTGCCCTGCAGTGAACGTTATAGGCTGATGATGATTACTTAGACGAAGGATCACACCCTCCATTTACATTTACAGGATTCACGCAAAACTCATCATCAGCTCACTACACGTCCCCACCGGGGCACGAGCCTGCCCGTACAGGTGTATATATGCCTTAGTCGTCGACGCTGGCCAAGTGCGGATTGGTCAACTTCACGGACAATCTTTGGATTTATTCGTAGGCGTGCGCAGATCCTCAAGTTGTTTTCATTCACCGTTAATATAATTTCAAAAACCAAAGCAAAGCTCAATGAAGCTTTGCTATCGGAGTTGCTTAAAAGCGTACTGTTGCTTAACATTGTATCTTAAATACGATACTATCGAATATATATATTATATATATATGATATACGGACCTCTACTTTTTTCATTCAGTCTTCTCTACTAAGAACATGAAATTCTGTGTCGACACGGTGGCTCGGGGTAGTATGGATATAAAATCTGAATCTTTCTAGGTCTACTTCAATCAAAAACTGAGCCTCGCAATTTCAATAACCTTATATTATTTTAAAACGTATCTTAGTTTATATACGAATAAAAAATATTGAAATAGTAGTTATAATTGATTCTCTATGCCTTAAGCGCTTTTACAACTGAAAGGATGTCTTGAGCCTTACCATTTACAAGGGCCGGTGAAATTGAGACATAGGATAACACAAAATAATATAAATTTCCGGATCTCAACGTCTTTAAACGCACAATGACTTAGAGTTTTGTCTGGCAGCAAGGTTTAAGCTTATTTAGTTACAAATAGAAGACGTCTTAGATGACAGAGATCTGCTATGCCCGGGTATTTCACCGTACTCCCAACCAAATCATAACATAAAATATGTAAAGTTGCTTTGTATTTCATGTTACTAAGAGTATTTTGTGTTATGCTCGCCAAGCTATCATATTATAAACTTTTAAAACATAAAAACAAGACTATTCCCGATTGGTTTAATTTTATTGTTTTAACTTTGTGCGTAAAGTGTACCAGATATTTCTTTTTGTGTGCTTGTACACACATGCTGTCCACCTTATTCTCAAGTTTCTGATATCAGCAGAGGACCAGTGATCGTAGCGCATATTCTGCTGTTAACCTTTTTTATTAGGTCCATTTCTATATTTTTTATACGTAAAAAATGTTTAATTCTTGTTTTATTTTATGATCTGTAATCTCATTTATTGGTACAAAACGCAACATCTAAGATATTAAATGTGGCTTAAGTCACTCTTTTACAGTTTCAATCGAATAATAAGCTTATCAAGCCATCAGAAACGACCCAATTTTCGGTTGACCGCGCGGAGGGCAGTTGGTAAAAAGGATATTAGTGGAGAAAATCTAAAAGCAGCGACGTACAATTCTCACTAAAAGGTAGGTTTATTCGTGAAACGATGTCGTGACACAATAGCTCGCGACGCATACCTACTCACTTTTTTACCTCGCAAAAGGTAAAGGAGGAGGTGTGTGGTAGGTTTTAATTTACGTTTTTGATCTTCATCATACGACAATAGTTAAGTAATTAAATACAACACGTGAGGGGTTGTTATGAATTATTCAGTCTGTATTGTTCCCGCTGCCTAATTGCGCTAATTTATAAATTCATCCATACACTGGTATATATGTTAGATTTTGTCGTAAATTTCTGCATACACGACAAAAATGTGAAGTTAAATATTTCCGCAGCAATACGCTACCAAGCTTTCTTTAGAATTCCTATTGACTGACATATAAGCCGGCTTTATGGTCAAATGTTCACTGGTGCGCCACATACGCTTGCAAGCAGACTGTTCCACTTTTTAAATCAGCACCTGCCAGTTAATTTTGTTAAATCAATCAAGAAGTTCAAACCAATTCATCGGAATAAACGAAGAGTCAAATTAAATATAACAAAATGATCGAATAAGACTCGAGATTACTCGAACAAATCTATTAAATGATTATTTTATCTTTAAAGAACTTTTACCTAAGAATAGCAACTATTAAATGTTGCTATAAACAATTCACCCCAAGCATGACGTATATACACAAACTGATGACAGAGCCTCTATTTGCCAACTTGAACCCAAGTTAGTTGTTCTTTTTTCAAGTTTACTTACCACATATTTTATGGAACGTCGTAACTCATGGGGAACAATTTTCATAAAGCATGAATACTGATGTCGTACATGATCAAAAGTATAAATAGTGTGAAAATATAAATTACAATGCTCATTCTTTTCTCTCTTTAATGTTAGCAAACAAAGGTTTAAATATTTTTTATCTAAAATTTAAGCAAAATCGGATTAGAGTGAGTAATTACAATTGAAAACGTAAAATAATTGAAAATGGTTTATATGAGATGATTAATACGAGTATAACTGGTTAGTTACGAAACTGACACTTAACAATTTTTACCCAAAAGCCTGTAATACAGGCCACTACTGACTTAAGGACCTATGGCTTACTATATTGAGAAAAAGCGATTTGTCATAATCTCAATACTTGACAGACGGCGTAAAAAATGATTATACATTGAAATAAACAAATACCCCACCAGGGGATCAAACCAATGACAATGTTGTATGTTTTAGAATAGCTACAAAGAAAAGTAGCAAACATCACTACACGTGAAAAATCACGGAGAAAATGTTTATTCATCCGTGTAATTTTTATCCACCAAATGTACAGGCGACGCTCTCTCGCCACAGTAAACTTTAACCTTTATGAGGGGTATAAAATATCCACATCTTATATCTTCATTTATGCAAGTAACAGGTAGACGGTCGTTTGCCTAATTTTATTAAGGGATACCGCAGTAAAAGAGCGACTGATAGCTAAGACCATTTCATAAAGTGTGGATGATGACGATGCGTGAGCTCATACCCACTGCCTGAAATGATCGAGTTACCGATATTTTGATGATAATATCACGTAAGTTTTGAGTGGGCACTCTTAATATTTGAGTAGGTTCAAGGATATTTGAGATCCATGGATGCACGTGCTTATATATGTGCTCTATATATATATTGTTTGTATGCTTGATTATTTAAAATATGTTTACGATCCGGCTGTAAAATCTTTTTAAAAATATTGAATTTGTGTAATCATACATGAAAGCCAAATATGGAAAGCTGTTTTAAATACCATTTTCTTATTGGAAACGCGAAGCTAACAGTTCATAATGTTCATGGATATTTGATCTGTATTTATGAATTCACCTGTTATAGTCACGTGATTACGTTGAGCTTAGTAAGGGTCACATATTATGTATGTCAAAATAACCGTTGGCTTATTATCTTTTCAAACTCAAAATCGACATGACATGCGGGACATTTGGTGTAAGAATTCTTAATAACAATTTCTAGTCAGATTCAAGAAAAGTCAACAATTCATTAATCCTGTTAAATAGCACTTTATATCTCTTTTGAACTTTATCATCTTTTTGTAATCATCGAATACAATTTTTGCTATACGGTACAACTAATACTAGCAATATGATATAATACTTTTCAGTAAACTACAAGTATAAACCAAATTCAATAATCAATATTAAAATATCAATAATTGGTCCTCGTTCTTGGCTGAGGAAAATCAATACATCAAATTAAATACTGTCAATCAAATGGCCGACACGGTCGGCGAGCTCGATCGTAAATCGAACCGAACTTCTGTTGTCAGAAACTGCGAGCGCAGGCGTCAATTGAATTAAAATAACGTACGGCGCAGGCGAGAGACAACGGCGGATTACGGTTGACGCGCCGTAGTTACACATTTACGACTAACGCACAGGGCAGACTTGTAAACGACACCCAAATGTTTGCAACCAATCGTTAACATCAAAGCTTTGTGGATCTCAACAGGGAACTTCAAGATTTATCGTTAGATCAAATGCTACGAGAGAGAGAGCTCTACGATTGCAAAAAGTCCCGGCAGCGTTTTTATTAATGCTAAAACGTTGCGGTATTAAACATATAAAAGTAAGCGTATCGTATTGATTTTAATAAGGAAAGCATGATATACGACAGTAGTCTTATATAAAGCAAGAAAAAAAGAAGTCCACGAGAAACAAATAAAGGGTGAAAAAATTGATGGATGTGCGAAGTCACGCTATTATATGCCTTATCCTGTTGGATGTGGGTTGATCTCTATACACATATAAGGTTTATAAATATGTTACCAAGGAAAAGGTTGCAGAAAACATTACGTGGCACCGATAATAGATACGTTGTTTAATAATAGATATAAACGGGTAATTATTTGTAAACTGATGTTTTACTAACTTATATCAAAAATCATTGCCTGGTAATACATTTCTATCTTTATTCTCTCTCGCTCAACCTTTCGCAGTCCACTGCTGGACATAGGTTTCCCCCTCTACCCTCTCGATACATAGAAATGAAAAAGCTATGTTCCAATCCCAGTACAACATGAACATTTCAAAGTTTCAAAGAACATGAAAAAAAATTGTTATCTCTCTTTCTCTCATCACGTTCACTGTGCATAAATTATAAACACATTTAAAAGGAAACCCGCGTATAGAATATTATATATAAATGCACTACAGCATATAACACAAATTTCTAACTCCACACAACTAATTTAACTGACAGATTTGACATTGAATAAATTTAATCAATTTAATCGGTGGCTCAATGGTGTGGACTGCCGCCTTCCTATTAAAAATATGTACGTTATCCGACGCTCTTACGGTGAAGGAAAACATCGTGAGGAAACCTTCATGCACGCCTGCGAAGAGATTCAAAGGTTGTGTGTGAAGTCGTCCAATCCGCACTGGACCCGCGTGAACGACTAAGGCCTAATCTCCTATACGGGTAGGCTCGTGCTCCTCGGTGGGGACGTTTAATGAGCTGATAATGAAATTTTAATCATGAAGCTAATTAAAATAACTGCAGTTACTCCTCGTACTTTTTACCTTGTGATTAAAGTTTAATATATTTGTACGTATTCCTTCCATAATAATTACGAGCTACATATATAGGTATAATTACGATATTATATATATTTGTAAATCTTGCCTAAAATACTACTATCTATATTACATAAACATGATAAAAGGTTGCTACTGACCTTTTTGACGTGTCATAATTGTCATAAATGAACTGATTTGTCCATTTTATAAAGCAAACTTCGAGGACACTTGAACTTTGTTTGAATGGGTACCTCGTTACCTAGTGCGAGTCGAATCCGCCCACGAAGGGTTATTATTTAATCAGGCACCTAAATACTACAGACTAATTATGAGAAAATGTTGTTTCACCGTCTATGACATATAAATACATAAACTACTGACCAGATGTCGATTAAATCAAATTTCATTGTTAGTTTTATATATTTTATTTTATCAATACTATATTTAAGAAGTGGGGGGGACTCTTCTTTCCACTTTGGAAGTGTCTCTCGTGCAAACTATTCCATATGTATATATGAAACCTCAATAGATTTTTTAAGACTTACAAATAAAAAATGCACGTTGCACACGTGTGAGTTAGATGCAAAAGCCTACAAAACCCTAGTACCTAAATTAGATTGCACACATGTCTTTATGTTATGTAATGATTACAAGCTTACGAACACTGATTTGCATCGATTAAGAACAGTTAATTAGCCCAGGCGTCTGACTATACCGTTCTAATTTGATACCTTGCTTGCCGTCTATTAATATGCAACCTGCACTATTGGATCTAAACAATTAAGCTCCGCAGAGCACACAGAGCAACTATTTGACTTAAGCCCATACATACTGCGTTAAGAGCAACTGCAAGATTGCTTCAGACCCTTGGGATGAAGTTTTCAATTATGTTTGACCCCAAACTTTGGGTATTTGTACATGTTGTATATGGCGTTCAAAGTTATTGGGTTATGAAATGGCTGTCTGTCACATGATAATTTTCCCAGAATACATTGCACATACTCGTGATGTTTACAAGGTGGTAGACTCGTTACTGAGTTGGCAAGATATGTAGGAATGTAGAGCCAGAAATTGTTCCATTAAATAGGAGTGTTAGTATGCAACACAGGAGTGCAGTGTTTCTAAGTTATGGGCGCGTAAGAGTAATATTGTAGTAGAATATACTTTGAAGGATTTTAGAGAAGCTTTTATATAAAAAAAGCCGTTAGTTAAATTATCGTTTTAACTTTGCCTTCTTGTTGAGAATTATGTATATTGAAGGTGGAGGCTGGATTAGAAAAACGGAGGACCGGGATATCTGGCGCAAAATGGGGTAGGCCTATGTCCAGCAGTGGGCTGCGATAGGTTAAATAGAAGGAAAATGAATACACAATATTTTTTTACGACTTTGGTTAAGATAAAGACAATACTTAAAATCAGTAATTGATAAAAGTTAAAAGGTTAAAACGAATCTTAGTAGAACCTAAGTAGCAGTTACACGATTTTATAAGTAGCAGTTGTTTTTGACTCCCTCATCCAACACTGTCTGCATAATGTTATAATGCCCTGAATAAATTTTAAAAATCATACAACGAGGCAGGCGAGCGTTCCTTACGTGGTAAACATTCCATATATCTACACAGTCCGCCATGGTGCCCCTTTCTTAATGCGCACCGCAAAGGAATGAAACTCTTTGCCTCCTTATGTGTTCCCCGATCATTACAACCTCGCCGTCTTCAAGGCAGTGTGTAGTGAATAGGCTGTTTCTAGGCCAGCATGAACTATCCTCGGCCGCACCATCACTTACCATTAGGTGAGATGGCGGTCAAATGTCTGTCTAAAGAAGATAAAAGAATAAAACTATATCTTTTTTTTCCTTTTACTTGTTACATCATGAGCATAATAAGTATGATTCAGGTAGTATTACTTGTTGGAAAGTGACTTATGAATAATTTTATAGAATCATATGAATGTCGCTAATGTCCATTAGAGACTTAGGTTATTATAGTGGTATGTGCGTCGCGACGGCAAACTATTCCCATATCCGCGCCGATGCCTCGATCATACTGGCGCGGAAGTCGAGGGACACTTCGCATCAAAAAAAAGTTATTATAGTGGAAGAGTCCATTAATTCTATATTGAATGAATTATTAATCAATATTTATTAAATGACCAAGCACAGTGTATTACTCTTAAGTAAATCACACGAATATTAGTTATTAAAGACACATCGGACCGTCGGATCTCGGAACGTCCAGACAATGTCGAGACGCAGCCACGTACTGTGTCCCGGACTCTGACATGTTTGCTGTTGGCACATTGACACGAATCTTCTCGAGCCCTTTGTTAATACAACACGTGTATGTATTACGTAAACAGGTCGGCCAATAAACAATGTTGTAAAACACATTGATTAGAAATAGGTTTGGATGGATTTCAAATCTATGGTTATTGTATATACAATAGTATACAAGTTAGATAAAGCAAGCATAAAGCTTTAATTTTTATTTTATCTATTAGATTAAATATTTTTTTGACGAATTTTTTTATGACCGAATTGCGTTTTTAATTAATTTATAATTTTACTTCATGCACGTTTTTAACTATTTTTATTTTATTACAATTCATATATATTATATATATGACCGAATTCGTTTTTATTATTTATAATTTTTTCATGCACGTTTTTAACTATTTTTATTTTATTACAATTCATATATATATATATATATATATATATATATATATATATATATATATATATATATATATATATATATATATATATATATAATCAATAATATATATATATATATATCAAACTTAATATAATAGATTAATATATATATATATTAATCTATTATTATTTGAAGTTAAGTGTAATTTTGATTCATCATTCATTATCATCATCATCATTACAGCCTATTTATGTCCACTGCTGAACGAAGGCCTCCCCTAATGATTTCCCTTGCAGTTGACATCCATCTGCTACCCACACTTAACCAGATCATCCGTCCATCTGGTCGGCCTACGCTCCGCTTTCCGTTACGTGGACGCCACTCGAGAACCTTTCCGCCCATAGGCCATCGGTTCTACGCACTATATGCCCTGCCCACTGCCACTTCAATTTGCTAATCCTCTGGGCTATTTCGGTCACTCTAGTTCTCCTACGGATATCCTCGTTTCGGATTTTATCGCGTAGGGAGACACTTAACATAGCCCTCTCCATAGCACGCTGAGCAACCTTGAGTCTATTCAAGAGGCCATTACTGAGCGACCACTTTTCGCTTCCGTATGTCATAACTGGCAACACACACTGGTCAAAGACATTCGTCTTGAGACACTGAGGTATTTTGGACGAAAAGATCTGCCTTAACTTCCCGAACGCTGCCCATCCTAATTGGATTCGACGAGAAACCTCCTTCTCGAAATTGGACCTACCCATTTGGACTACCTGTCCCAGGCACACATATTCGTCTACAACTTCGAGGACAAAACTTCCAACTAATATCGGTATAGGTACGACATGGGTATTAGACATGACTTTCGTCTTGTCCATGTTCATTTTAAGACCCACCTGTTGAGAAGCTCTGTCTAGGGTTTCGAGCATAGTGCTTAAATTCTCCATGGATTCTGCCATGACTACTATATCATCGAAGATGAGTGATGTACTCGCCATTGACGTTGATGCCAAGTCCTTTCCAATCGAGCAGCTTAAACATATCTTCCAACGCAACTGTGAACAGTTTCGCAGTTATTTCGCTTAAATTGTTTCAGAGCCATCCTAATCTCTCTCAAGGTGACTTCCGGGATATCCTCAGATAAATGTCGGGTAACTTAGCTCTCGGGTCTTCGGCTAAGTTTGAAGCGGGAATCTGTGTAGGGTATATAACTCGCTGTAAAACTTCTCAATCTCCCTCAAAATCTCTGGTTTGGATGAGACTACATTTCCACAATTGGTCTTCAGACTAGTCAGCTGGCTTTGCCCAACGGACATGTTCTTCGCAAACACCTTAGAACCTCTGTTCCGTTCGATCGCCTCTTTAATACTCTTTGTATTAAAGTGACGAAATAATATCGCGTCGTAAGGAGCTGGATATACGTCTATTGAGCTGCCGGTATTGTGACGCGTCGTCTGAAGACTGCAGTTTCATCTGTCGTCTTGTCGCCATGAGATCGAGAGTCTGTTGAGATAGTTTTTTGGGTCTTAATTTGCGTTGTCCCTTGCAAAACTTAGACCGAACTGTTTGCAAAGTTTCCACTATTCGCTATTTATATCGTCCACTGATACGCAGCTCTCTAGGCATTCAAAGCGATTCTGCAGTTCAAGTTGAAAGCTCTCGGGGTTATTGATTTGAATCACGTTAGGTCGGAGCGTAGATTTCATCAGGCGAGACCTCTCCAGTTGAACATTAATATTTAACGTGCTTACCATACGGTGATCGCTACCGATTTTCACCCTGGCGATCACAGAGACGTCGTTAAATATATGTCTTTTGGTGGTCATGATGAAGTCAATCTCATTTCGTGTGGAACCATCGGGACTCAACCAAGTCCACTTCCTCTGCGGCGGCTTCTTTAAAAAAGAGTTCATCATAAAGAGTCCTCTTTTCCATGAAATCGGCCAGCCGCTGTCCCCTGTAATTTGATTATAATTTTAATAATAACTTTAACTCAGATTTAAATGTAATGTTGATTTGTATTTATTACTTTAAGTAGATGAGGGTGTTTTTCACATTGACTTCGATTACTCAATTCTCCCTACATCTGTAAATTAAGATGTCCTGAGTGTTGTGATAAATAATAAAATAATATGAAACAATTACTTGCACTGTAAGTTCATAATTTTAAGCATTTGATCATACATTCATTTGTTATTAAATGAAACAAATTAAAATGCTTTTATGTGAAAAGTATTTATTTTATACACAGAAAATATTTTCGTTTCGCTGTAAAACAAAGTATGATTTTAACGTGCTACTGATGGCAACATTTTAGGGTTACGTGGAAAAAAGGGACCAAAAAACTTTGATGGAATATTGGGCAACTGATCCAGGGAAAGGAACCTAAATAAGCTCCGGGATAGGTCAAGGGTATTTAATAATTTTAATATTCAGATCTCAGCCCAACATATTTTTACACAAATTTTTAATTTAAGACTTTCCGATCCCTGTACCAGCATTATATCAGGCTCATGATGAATTATGAATAATTATTCAATTTACCACGCTTACGCAATAAAAGAAAAGTGTTAAATTAAATTAGTTTTAAAAAAAATTCAATATGACGTCATTCTCAAAACCTTTTGAAAACGATTATCAAGATTTATTCAAATTCAAATAAGTACTATTTAACTTAGATACTGTAGATACCTTACAAACCAATATTTCGTTGATACAAAATTGGGACCTTTCGGTCCCGCATGTAAATATATGATATTATCATTATAAATGTATATTAACATTATAAAAGGTTCCATTCAACCATATTGCGACTGAGAGCAATACTCTGAGTAGGCATTGTGAGGAACGGCAGTATTGACCGATAGTAGGATTACCGACTTCTGCCATATCTTGAGTATTTTGGAGTATTTACCTTCAAAGTATGAATTCAGTTCTAAATATAATATGGAATTATATAAATTATATATGTATATTAGAGATCATAAATTGCGTTCAACTTTCATTGAAAACTTGAGAGCTATTTGCCCAGTGAAGCTCTAAATGCCATCTGCAGCCAAAAGCAGTATGAATACAGATTTGTAAAATACAATAATATTGAATTGAATGGACATACTCGTATTAGATTCTCGTATATCGACATATTAGAAAATCTATTGTTTCTAGGAAGTTATTGATCGTTAATCAATCAATGGATTTAAAACATAAATGTTCCTGCGATAGTTTTTGGATATGGTTGATTATATCAATTTTGGAAATAAATATTTTTTATTCGCCGAATAACCGACATGCAATTAAATGATTTGAATTATTCATTTTTATTTATATAAAAAAAAACAAATTTTAGGAAATTCGAAAGCATTAAAAAATCTGTCATAATTCGTGTCATGTGTATACATGATTTATAAAGTAAGTAAGATTTTAATAAAATTGTTAATATATTTAGGATCATTAAATGTTATGTATGAAAACTGTTTAGGACAATTGATTGCCTTGGTGTATTTATAAACTTATTGTTTTTTTTGTATGGAATGCTACCCACATTATTAGAGATTCACCTGCAGTAACATGAACGTATCATATGCAATCCAGGGTGTCAGCTAACTGTATACAGTTAGTTGAGTATACCCAACTTTAGTAAAATCGCTTCGTTAAGTCACGGTAAAGCGCGCAGATTACGTAAAACGTGAGCAGCGCCCCGCCCGGTACATCATTAAATAGACTCAGTTTTCTCTAATTACATCATCTCCCTGCCAAAAAAGTCCCGTCCAAATCGGTCCAGCCATATTAGAGATTATCCTGAACAAACAAACAGAAAAAATAAATTAAAAATAAGATATTTTTGTATTTTCTGATGTATTCGTATCCATAAAGAAATAAATTGTTATTTAAATATTACAAATAGACACTCTTATTATATTTATATGTATAGATTAAATCTTTAGATAGATACTTACCAAATAAAACCCAAATTCTCCTAGTCTAAGAACGATTGCGCAAATCTAGTAACTATCTAGTAACCGGTTATTGAAAAGAATCAGGATGTTTGACAGGAAATATTATTTCAAGTCCCACCGTGCTTGGGACGCACGCTTAGCCGATGGTCGCTAATATAGCCGTACGGTTGGTAGCCGTTATCAGATACCAATCCGAATTGCACCATGTAGAAGGGGCCTGTTCATTTTACGCACCTACCTTAAGTACTGACTTTAATATGATAGCTACATAAAAATCAACGTGACTTGCAATCTCCAATTTTTTAGCTAGCATTACAGTCAATATACAAACTGTACTGGTGTATGGTATTATGGTAACATTTAAGTTTACAAGTTAAGGATTGCTTGTAAACTTAAATGTCAGTCAGGAAACTGAGCATACAAACAAGACCACCTGAGTTTCAAACTAGGTGATTGCTTCGTATGATCTATAACGGAATCAGAGTTGAGGACATCCTCATTAGAAAAGTTTAAGTTACCGATTTAGCGAACAGAGTTACTTCGATATATGTATATTAGCGCAGTTTCTGTTCTGCGTGGAAATGAAAATTGTTAACACAAAAAGAATACCTTGGTATTTCAACATAAGCTTAAGTTAAAAAATTAAATGTTAATCAGTAGATTTTTCCTTACATCCAATATGAAGTGACATTTATATGTCAACGTGTTTATACAAGCCGCCCTCTGCAACAAAGTTAGATAATTTGCTGCGCAGTTTATCGTTTACCGTACGTATTTAGGAAATACACTAATAAATAGGAAACATTATTTATCCATTTAGTTGCCATACAGTCAATGTCAGTTTGTGCCATTTTTTTCTAGTTTCCTATGAAAATTTCAGTTTGAAAATAATTCTGTCATAAATGTATGGTCAATCGACCTTTTATTAAACCACTTGGCTTTATTACTTTAAATCTTCAATTAAAGCACTTGTTGTTCTCTTGCTAAATTTGACGAATAGCAGAGCCCAAAAATCGAATATTGGTCGTAATAAACTGAATAAGAAGAATTTTAATTGCATCTTGGATCGTCAGCAGAGTCGTCTCAAGTTCTCAACGCACCAAAGCTTCTTAACACCGTTTCGTCCCATTTTGAGTGGTTCCAACCACCCTTCTACTAAACAACCACTAATCCGGGTTAACTCTGCCGGTACGAGCAGCCGTTAACGCCCGATTAACCTTTACAGAAAGGCCTAATTGACACCAGATCCAATTACTTCCGAACTGCGCGTTTTGCTCTCATGTTTTTCTTACAGGATATTAAGATTAGTTAAGCCGTGTATGTTTACAATAGTGCTGAACAAAAAAAAATACTTAGGCGCTTTTCGTCACAAGTGTTTTAAGATGTATTACTAAATACAATTAAGAATATGTATATACATAAATGAAATCTTTATTTCCAAAGTTGATTTAACAGGCAGTCAAATCCATAATCTATCGTACATTTAAGTAATAAGCCATCGATTATTCAACGCTCAAACACTCACAAGACACAATAGAAATAGATTTTCAATAGATTTACTATTTAAACTAACGACGAACGTAATTTATACTATCTTGTAATGGAATACGGGGACCCAATTAAACTTCCCCGAATATCTAACAACTATAAATAATGCAGTATCCAGTTCAAGTAAGCAAAGTTCCGAGTTCTTTGAGTGGGACAACTTCGGGTAGCGTCAACTAGAAACTATCAGAAAAAGTTTCTAAATCGACGACGTCGTGTTCGCAGTGTCAACAGAACTTATACGAGAGTTCTAAACAGTTTCAACAATAGTGTTGTACCAGTATCTACCAAGTAAATATGTACGACTATTCCCCACAATTTTATATGAATAAATATTCAATAAATTCACAATCTCTTCGATTCATACTTTCTTCAGATGCGCTTGTTATTATTATGGTTGTTGTATGATATTTATATAGAATATTCTTATAAATGATTGAAGCAATAATAACTATTTAAATTAGCTAACAGATTTACAAAGTATCGGTATATACCATTATAATCTACATTTGGATTTCGATATCTGCATTAACATTTACTTTTTTCATTGATATTTATACCTATAAGTAATTATTTATTATTAAGTACAAAAGTTTGAAAAAATAATATTTGTCCACAAATATCAGTGGATATTCCTCATAATTTGATATTTGGTTGATTTGTGAGGTATTTTTGATTTAAAAAAATAGGTAGGCATTACTTAATTACTTACAATTCACATACGGTATTTACCTATTATTTTATCAACTCTCTTATATTATTTATACTAATCATCGATATGGCTAATAGTTTTTTGGAAAACACCAAAGTATTGACTAGAGTAGACAATGCTTAATCGATAACACCGTTGTACAACACTACAGACGCGTCACGCATATAGTTCAAAAGGTTTAGTGTCTGGAACGATGGCATGTCTCCACCGTACATTAGCACAAAGGACGAGGGAATTAACGCATTAGCTTTTGGAAACAACCATTAAAGCTGCAGCCATAATGGGTTAATTGAAAATGGTTTGACCACAATTAAAACATATTCCTCATACACCCCTTTTACACCCTCAATTAATTTATAATTTTCACAATCATAGTTTTTGTTATATAATCTGATAAACACTGATGTAATTTTGATAGAATTTGAATTCATTAATAAAAAAAAGATATAAACGAACGAGCATTGGATTATTCATTCGTTAGGTAAATAAAGTTTAAATTACCCGTGCGAAGCTGGATAGAGCTCTAGTATTATAATATTAGTCTCAGAATCTATACCACAGTCGATAGACGCAACAGGTGCTTACTTCAAGCTGCATCTATGACGGTACATTCCTTTGGGAGTGAAGTCTAACAAAGCTTGGATTTACTAGTAACTCCAATGTGTATGAGCTACGTGTACATCTTATGAACTTAACTTCTTGAATGCCAGGAATCCAGACATAATAGAAAATGTATTGTATCTGGCGCTTTTAGGTGCCATTGACGTTCAAAGGGTTAAGAAAACTTTATAAAACTTCCAAACATAAACCCTAAGAAAACCTAAAGTTTGTTACGAGCATAAAAATGCGTTTCCGGCTCTTTATAAGGGAATACGCTTTTGAGTACCTCGTTGTATACACGATAGAACATGCAGAGTGAGGTGAGTTACGAATTGTATCATTTCAAAAACATCATAATATATTTAGGAAAGTAATGATATGAATAAAGAATAAACTATTTCTCTCACCTTCCATGTTTACGTTAAACAATGATGCGAAAACACTGGCGCTCACACAAAACCACACCAGTGCCTGAAAACTTTCGCGTTTACTTTAGTTCCCGCAGGAGACGTGTGTCACGTATCTTGATTCGCACATAGCCAATGAGACATCGTCACTAAGGTTAACAAGCTCTCGAACTGGATGTCAATTGGCGGGAGGGTGCAACCGAATCAACGTGCTCGTGAGATTGGATTCATTTGTCATAATTAAAGCAGACATACTACGTGTTAGATTTAAATATGACACACTGACATTGTGGATTTGGTTAGATAATTATAACGGTTTCGTAATTTTATATATTATGTAGTAAACTAATTGTTTGCAACGTGTCTTATCTTACATTTCCCGAGCAATTCGAACTGGCGACCTAAAGAGCGTACACACTTTTAAAGGACCGGCAACGCATTTTTGGGAACTGGAGTCCTTGCAAATGTTCACTAGCGGCGGTGTAACTCACCATAAGGTGAACCGTATGCTCGTTTGCCTCCTGTTTAGTAAAAAATAGCCGAGTCCTACGGCTTAAAGTGCCTTTGGAAACACGAAGATAATATAATATTTACAGTCACCCATCCCATAATTAACCATTTGTTGGCAGCTTTACGATACAACATATTGATGTATAATATTTGTTGTGAAAGTGAATGATTATGTTTTTATTAAAGATAAAGTAACTAGGTAAGTATGTATACCTATATTATTTTTATGTCCTCTAATCACGCTTAGAAAACTGTCTGTGGGCTACTGTCCTGATAAGTTAACTCTGTTTATGTGTTACATGTAAAGACTGTATCCTGTTTGAACACCATATATAAATATNCTAAGTTTATGGTCTCTAGAAAAAGTTTTTTAAGGAAAAAACGTACTACGTGTTATGCTCTGACTTCCCATAAAATGTAACGGAAAATGCTTCCTCTATTTTCAAAGTAATACGAAAATGTATTAAGATCGTGTTTGAATTCGGGCTACTCTTACACTTTGGGGTGAATAAATTACAGCGGGACGTATATGTATGGTTTGGATGAAATCTTGATATCATATTGCAGTGCCCCACCCTATGGTTGAAACCATATACTGTACTGATTGATTTTACACGCACAACGCATATAAGTATATATATTTATATATAATATATATATTATATATATATATATATATATATATATATATATATTATATATATATATATATATTATATTATATATAATATATACATATATATATTATATATATATATATATATATATTATATATATATATATTACGCTTTCTAGCCCCAACTAATTACTTTTTATGCTTGTTGAACTAACTGTGGACCGAACCCGGAACCCTTGGTGTAATGGCCGACTTCTCCACCATAACACCACAAAAGATAATTCGTAAATATCTATGAAACAAAAAATCTACATTTTATGAAATTTAAGTTTTATACTTTTGGCAGCATTTGTAGTAACCTTTTCAAAACAAATTAGCCTATCAGGGTCGTAGTACGAGAACACACTTAAATCAAAAAAGTAGTTCCAAAGGGTTTTTCATCATTGAACATGCATAGGAAAAGTAGGGTAGAGCAAATTTAAATTCCTTTCAAACTTAAGGACGGCTCAGTTAAGTTGATTTAGTAGAACCAAACTAATATGGATTTAATTTTTCTTGTTCATTCTATCCCGTAAGCTACCCAGCCCTTCTCCTTTCAACTTGTCACAATCAAGTAATGCCTAGTCCATTAACTAGGAAATCAGTTAAGAAATCCGTTCATTTGAAACAGTGGGTAAAGGTTTCACAACTTATCACTTACCTACATACCTAACATTAATTTCGGCTACCATACCCTACACCTATACACGAACCGAAGACAAGTTATGCATGACGAGGGTAAAATTATAGTGTAACTTCAAAGGGACTGGGGGTAATAAGTGAACTTTTGCCCCATCAGCCTCAGTTGAATTTAATTAACTAGAGATATTTTATTCGACCTCTGATTAACACTTAGTTGATTGACCGCTGCTTCATATAAAATTTGACTAGGTTCAACGCTTTGAGCAACTTGGTAACCAAAAGTTATAGAGCTAATTAAAAATACAGTTCCTATTCATATAATCATCATGCATCTTAACTCGATCTCATTTTCTATATGGAGTAAGTTATAATATAATTTCAAACCGGCTCAACACTAAATGCTAATTCAGTTTTATTACATATAATTGTAAAAAGTGTTGTGGGTGACATGGACATTTTGTGCCATTGTCACAAAGCGTTATATAGTCTCCTAAAATTATCAACATAAATAGTGTTTTTTTTAGAAAAAACTATGATAGATGTCATAAAATATATTATTCGACAAAAAGTTATTAATTTCATCCAGCTTTTTTGATCTGTAAGGGGGAAATATAATGATAGTATAATATCATAGAACTGCATTTCCAGCTCTATAAAAGTAATACGAGAAATTGTTTTGCAAAACATCACTGCCAATATATAACTCAGTATTAAAGAATGGCCTATTACTAGAAGTCAGAAGATAATATGTAGAAAAAAGAGAGAGTGAGTCTGCGAGTGAATATAAAGAAGAATGATAAATAAATTATCATTATCACCCTAAAAAAGTGAATGAATAAAAGATTAAAATCACAAATTATTTCAATTCTTCTTTAAATAAAATCGTTGAAGCTTTAATCCTTTCAATCATCCATATAACACCTACTTAATATCATTCAATGTATTATACAACTCGATTTTATTCCCATTTAGTATTTTGTATTTGTTTCCTTTGGTGGTCGGGGAACGAGAGGTAAAATAATACGTCCCTTTTATGAAGTAATTAGCCTACATATTCACACCGGGTGTAAAACAAATATTGATTACAGCTACTGTGAGGCGATTGCTTCATTCATATTGGCATGCCGCCACCTTTATTTATTTTGTGTACGATTTAATAGTAGAAAATCTTCAAAATTTACTACGTAATAAATTCTTAGATATTATTGCAATTTGCCGACCTAACTGAAAGCAACTGAGTGTAGGATAAAATTTAGCCTGCATATTTCTTGAAGATCACCATAAAAAAAATTCAACGAGAATCACTTCGTGACCCGCAGACGGAGAAATTATTTTTCAATAAAACATGAGTTGGACATTGTTTTTTATTATTTTGCTTTAGATGTATTTTGCTACATGTCACCTTTTATACCTGCGTTTCAGTCATATTAACTCAACCATATTGAACATTGTGAATCCACTTTACTTTTAGTCTGAATATAATGAACTATACTATTGGAATACAATTGGGATATCCCATCAAGAAAAAATGCAATAAGTAAGAATAGGAACATCGTGTCACTCCATTTATTCAATAATTGATTTCGTTAGTCCCAACAGTTAGTGGCAATTAGAGCTAAGAACTGTCCATGCAATGACCAAATTAAGTAATAAATTATCAAAATTTGTTTTAGAAGAAAATCAGTCAGCACGAACACGAACTGTATTGGCTCTCCAAGCTACCATTTGATCTTCTCTAACATTAAAGTAATGACGTAAAAACCTTTTTAGGTGCTCTTATTCCAAATACCTTCACGAGGTCTCGAAGAGGTTTCCAAAATCGATAATCATATCGCGAACTACGTTAAAGGTACAGCCGATTAATAAGATTTATGAATAAATCCATGACATTTCAACCACGTACCTAACAAAACATAACCCTTTTGCAGTAAGCAAATTAAGGTGGGTATTATGTGAATAAATAACTTATTACTTTGCTTTACTATGATGAAATAATGTTTAGCGACATTTTTGTTGTTCAATTAGTTATTAATATCCCGAAATATACACAAAATCAGTTATTGATAGTAAAATCAGTGTTACCACTTTAGCCCTTTTGTAGCTAGATCTAGCACTTTTTAGCATTGGTCAACTCCTTTATTAACGATCTAGCTCTTTTTCACTGTCTTGAAAATATTACCAAATTATGAAGATTTCACATGCTAACAAATACTAATTTGCTATTTCATCAGTCATGATGACCTTTTTTTAGATGAGCTAAAAAAAATGGCTTTATGACATGATGATTTCAGTATTTTAGGACAGAAAATGTTTTGACGCTTATCTAGCCCCTTTTTGACGTCCCAAAAAGCTCTTTTTCTAAAACTCAGGTGGCAAGACTGAGTAAAATCACCAGATAAGAGAGACCAAACATCAGTTGAATCGGGTGACGCGCGTAGTGCTGCTTTGATGGATAGTAACAATTGTTTATACGTGTTGGTCTTCGCCAATACCGCTGTGTCATGGTCAGGCGTATCACTTACAATCAGGTGAGCGTCCTGGGTGTCCTATACATTTTGTAACATAGGGAAATATCTCGGGGCATTAAAATATATTTTTCACTAAATGTTTGAAAAGCTTAGAAGTGTTGCTTTAATAGTCGTCTGGTACTAAAATCTCAATTATCTCCTCTCAAAGTAGTCATGCTTAAATTATATTATCTGTGCTTTTTTAAAAAACTTTACCGTAATTTTGGTTCTGGGATAAAGGTTACTCAAAGCGTTGTATTCCCTGTTAAAAAGGAAGTATGTAATCGAAGCGTTCCCTATATGTAATTATTTTAAATTCAGATAATGAGATTAAATTTAGGAATGTTCCTTATTTCTATCTCTCACTCTTTAACCTATCGCAGTCCACTGCTGGACATATTGTCTCTTATTTATTTTCTGCAAATTAAGACATTCCTTCGTTGATGATGAGCGTCGGTGGCTCCATAGTGTGGACTATAGCGCTCCTACCAGGAGGGCTGTGGTTCAAATCCCGCCACGTACCAATGTGCTTTCGAATTTTCGTAATATGTACGTAATCCGACGCTCTTACAGTCAAGAAAAATATCGTGAGTAAACCTATGCACGCTTGCGAAGAGACTCAAAGGTTGTGCGTGAAGTCGTCCAACCCGCACTGGGCCAGCGTGGACGACTAAGGCCTTATCACCCTGTACGGGTAGCTGCGGCTCCTGCCGATGGGACATTTAAAGAGGTAATGATGACGATGAAGGCGTTTCTTTTCAGAATTAAAAATGGTTACACGTTTTCGTTACCATCAAATTTCAGCGTTCTTTTTTGTAAATTTAACTAGATGTGTAGGTATGTTGTGTGTTGTATAATTATAAACACCAAAATAAGTAAATTTATATATTTCATAGATTAATTATTAAAATAAGAAATTTTAAAACAACATATTTTCACAAATATGACTAAAAACTGTCAGATGGTTGAATAAATGAATAATGTGGTCATCTTTAAAGTACCGGTATCAAGTGAACACTATGTATTGTATTATCACTTCGCTTATGTGTGGTGTAATTTTGGTAATTTTGTTTCACTAAAGACAATGCTTAGCGAGATTAATTGAAAAGACACCCTATAGTATGTATATGGTATCTAATATGCTAATTACTCAATTATTAGATTGTTTACATGTTCATCAGTGTAAATGGGCTCGTATCCCAGGTTATAAATATTAAGTAAACACATTACAAAATTGCATATGCATAAACTGCCACTACCCCGTAAATATTAATTGTTTTAGCTAAACGAAAACCTTCTCCGTGTTTATTTTGGTAAGTTTAATTTCAAAAGGAGTATTTAATAACATAGTCAGATTGAGAACGAGTAGCAGTACCTACACTCTCATCACAAGTTACTTTTATAGGTAATATTGATCAAGAATGGTAATATTTTGCACAACAATAAAAAAGCCGAACAGATAAATAAAATAAATAAATATAAATATCCATAGACATACACTCAGCGCCATCTAGCCCAATCTAAGCATTAACCTATAATATGAAATTTCTAAACAACGAATAACATACGTATACACATTTTTATTTTAAAACATACTTACATGTTAAATGCAAAACACCTAGACAAACAGACATGTTCATGCACACTAATGTTGTATTGCCGATGATCAAACCCAGAACCCCTGGTTTAGTAGCTGACGTCTTCAACCATTACATCAAATGGGTCAACAAGATGAGTTAGATAAGTGATCTTTTTAGGTATATTTTAACATGATAAACTGAGAATTTTAACTATCTGCTACATCGGAAACCATCTCTGTGTGATTCCAAAAAACGAGAATATACTTCAAGGGAAGGAAGGTAGTGCTTTTGCGCTTCGTTTGGCTCAGAGCCTGTTCAAAGCTGAGGCACGTCCCACACAACCGTGCCCCAGCTTTGAACACTGCATTGGTGTAGGTCTACACTAGTTCCTCTATAAAAATAAACTTCGTGTAAAACGTTTACATGCAACCAATGTCCGCTGTTTTGATGCAAGTCACTGATTCGCAACGCGTCGACAAATGGTATTAAGTGACAAACGGATGGCGATCTATTAGCGCAGCGGGAGAGAAAAGGCTCAGCGAGCTAAATGAATTATCCCGACTGAATGCAATCTGGTCGCGACTTAGGTTCTGGAGCGCCGACGCTGCCGTCCGCATTGTTATACCCTGTAACATCTAATACTTCCACAACGTAGATCGGATGTGTCAGGATGATTACAAGTCATGTATTATAGCATGCTACTCTTTTGACTAAGTATCTATAGTTTAAATTAAATAAAAAGTTATGTTAACATGGTAGCTTTTAAATATTTTTTCCTTCCATTTGGAACAAGCTAAGGTCATAGACTATGCTGCCATGTCAATAGTATTTTCTTTTCAATTAATGATGAAACGGGTGATGATTCCGATGATATGAGTGATGATTATGGTGATATTGAATGATATGAATTCGGATTAGTAATTTTTGAATGAAACATAATGCGTTAACCTATGTTTTCTATCCTTTGTCTGCAAATGTAAGATTTATTGACAAATATTCGAAGTTAATTCTTATAAAAGTTATATATCTGTACTATATTACATTTTCCGAGACAATCAGAAAGCGAATTTTTTATATTCACTTTGCAAAACAAATTCCAATCTTAACCAAATCCTTGTTCAAATCTGAAGAACAATTCAGAGTTATTTTTCCTCCCTGACAGTGTCTACTATTGAACCGGCCAATTCAGTCACACAACGTGAAATGCTAAATGAAATTTGTTATGTATATTCATTATTTTTTTTAATGTGACCTATATATTGGATTCTTTTATAAGATATTCGATACTCTAAGATATTTTAAAGTATTCGATAAACATTTTTCTTATTTAAGTCACGTTTGATTTGATGCTCAAGAGTTATCTTATACGACAAAGATATTTGATCTCGGTATGATTTAAAAGCTGTGTATGAACATATTGTCCGTATGAATTAGACTAAGTAGGTATTATCGTGTGGGTCAGCTCAGGTATAGAAGAATGACAATTATTGTTAAGTCTACGTAGTACAATTTAGGGTTAGGTGGTACTGTGTAAATAGTGCAGAGTTGGTCGCATCGAAATCCAGAAAACAGGGAAATTGAGATTAAATTCCAATGGAATCAAACCAATAATGACTGAACCTCCAAAATTCCTTCAGGTTTTGATAAGGGTATTTTTTTTAAATTCCGTCTAATAACCTTAAGGTTCACTAGTAATGGCCTGTCTGTGAAGTTATCAACTTATTTTGAAAACATTATAATTTAATTTAATTGTAGATCTATAATGTACCTTTCATAAAAAATCAAGATAAACATAATAATCATTTAAACAATGTGACGTCCACTACAGACTTACCTCAAAATAACTTGAATCAGAGTACCACGACGAACTTAGGAAAAATATACACACAAAATTTATATTATTATGTCGTAAGAAAAGGGCGCGTGAACCTGATCGCAACTTTTTCCTTTCGACGAAATGTCGCTCACTAGCTACAACAATTAGCAATTCAAATATTTCCCCTCCATTTTTCTTGTAGTCGACTTTAAACCAGCTCTGCCTAATGCTTTTATGAGAAATTTCCTTTTAAATATATTTCTTTTACGGAACGATTAAGTAGTTTGTCAGGAAATTTAAAATATGACTGATATCATACTATATGGACAACAATCAATTAATATAGGTATTATTTTTAACAATAAACAGAATATTTTGTGCATTCAATTCCCGAAATTTTGCAATATCTTTGGCACCTTTTGAGGTCCACTTAATTCGTAACCTTTAACAGACTATTGCAATAAGTATCATTCAGTTTTTGTCCATATACCACAAGGTAGGAAATTTCATTATTGCCATTTTCCCAAAAGCCATGGGTAAAGTTTACTGATATCAAACGCTGCCGTTTTGTGCCTACACCCACAACTTTACCAAAATATAGTTTAACAAAACTGAATCATATACCCTTATGAATTGCTCACCGCTTTGCCGTTGTTTAATTTAATAGAGATATTATTATTATTTAATATTAATGTTGGATCGCTTTGCGTGGCAGTCCTTTTCTACTTTTAAGGCATTTTATAACATAGCAAACATAATATGATAACTATTACTAAGTATTATAATTTTTATGTTCATTTTGTACTCGAAATATGTAGAGTTAAGTTACTGCATCAAATTAAGTATCTGAGCAAAATTGACGTGCTTTGTTTTGAACGAGGACAAGAATAATATTTCTTTTCATTTAATACCTGTAATACGAAAACACAACTTATCAAACTAGCACAAAAATGTACTTAATTCCCTCAAGTAATCATTTTCATATTCTAATTCAAAGACTGTCCAAAATCTTTTCTAAATACAATTTACATAAAGACGTATTTATGACCGATTTTTAGTAGTAGTTTCTTTTATCAACAATTACTTATAATTTTATTATTTAATAACGTTATCATCAGTTAATGAAACCTCACGAAGATTCATAAAGAATTTCAAAGATAACGTTTTATAAAACATACTTTGTGTCTTAACTAGTCTTAAGTCAGTCTCGGTATTACGAATTATTTTAAGTTTTTTTTTACAGTATAAACTGTTCCTAAGACTTTTCCAAGCGGGGAACTGCGGGACGTTTTAATGAGAGTTCTTTATAGCAATAAAAGCAAACGTAAATTGAGTGCTACACGAGTAATCATTGTTTCCTTCCAAAGTTTTCGGGAAAAAAACGTAAGCGCTGCCAAAACCATTAAATATAATATGTACAAAGGATTTGGTTTTATCCGATACGAATATTGATAGTGTATGGCTATAATGTGTATGTTTATCCGTTGTTTAGTACCCATAATACAGGCTTAACGCTTAACTTGGGGCTAGATGGCGCTGTGTGAATGTCAGTGGATATTTATTTATTTATTATTTATTTATTATAATAATTTTATATAAATTCAATTCATCTATATAAATAAAATTGTTCACTTAAATGTATGTACGCGTATAACTTCCAAACTACTGCACCCAATGTGATTATTCTTTCTTTATCTTCCCTCTCATGGCTATGAAGAATTGGATCGTATCCCACCACGCAGGCCCAGTGCGGATATTATTTTGATGTCATCCAGTTTATCATACATTGCTGGCAGAACAGAATAATTATAAACAGCCAGCAATGTTTATTATAAATTGGATCAAATTAGATTCCACGAAACATTACAACACATCCATTGCATAACACCGGGATGCCGGATGACGCACGACATGACGCGTGTCACGCTGTTAGCCTCTTGTGTTGACTGACAACATCCCTTAGCGAGGGTTGCGCGTCCAATTTCAAAATATTTGCGTTATTTATACGCTCGTCTTATAATTGCAGACAATATTGTTTTTATACGAGTTAAAAAGGCTAATGTGGTAACTGGTTAAGATATCGACTACTACACCATGGGATCCGGGTTTGAGCCCCGGGAAGTACAAACATTTGAGTGCGTGAACATATTGTTATTATTGGTCTGGTGTTTTTATGTCAAGTATTTACATATATTCAAACAGAAATATTTCGTTCAGTATGTTTTTCAGTTATCAAGTACCCATATTGCAGGATCCCAGATCAGATGAAGGCTAGATGGCGCTCTGTGAATATTTGGGTGTTGATATTATGATATTTATTTTAACGATTTTATTTATGTTCCTAGAAATAAAGAACTGCACGAGTCCTGTCACTATGGTCGAGATCAGTCAATAAGCATTTAGGTTAGGTAAGCACCATTTAGGTATCGACATCGTTCAATTAACTATGATTATAATATGTCCACGCTTTACATTCGCAAAGATACGATAATAAAATAAATATAAAAGGCCTGACACGAAGGATTTTAAGCAAACAATATTTAAGAAAACAAAATTCTGATAATTAAGATATTTATTTCTTATTGTAATCAAGGAAGTAATTTTTATTATTTCCTACTACTCCTGACTGCGGAGGAATCTACGCTGCATTTAAACTAGCGCAACATATTTACAGTATTACAAAGTTTATCGACACGAAAAGACCAGCCCATCTCGGTATTTAATCACATATAATCTAATCAGCTGAGTTTTTTTTATTAACGAATTTAAAAGGTTTAGAAAACGATCGCATTGCCGCTAGCGTGGACTTGACACAATAATCAGTTGTCCTTCGCTTGAGTCCCAAATCGTAACAATTTATGTTGCAAGTGGAATTCAATGCATGATATTAGCGAGTTCGTTTTAAAAGGTTTTTAATTTTCGTTTAAATCTATCTTTATAGAACAAGAGATAAAATAATGAACAGAACGTTAAATGATAGAAATACAGAATTTTACAGAAACATACAATAGTTTTGAATATAGTCGGCTGAGATATTAAGATCTACTTAATTACAATAGAAGTAGTCTAGTTAAACATAATGAATCTTTAGTAGTACTTATTTTATTTATTTTAAGTAAACTATAAAGTATAAGCTTGTAAGTGAAAATGAGTAATATCTGATTGCTTAATACTTAAAACAGGACTTATAGTAATAATCTACTTAATACATTTTATTAAGCTTGGTAAATAAAATTATTGACGCTGATTACTTTTACAATTAAATAAGTATCAATTGGATTGCAAAATAAATCAATAGCTGCACCAATAATGTCACTGAAGGAGTGATCAAGTTCACTTGATAAGATTGACACAACTCCTCTATTCCGTATGTTTAATTGTAAATACACTCATTAACAATTAACATGCGGTTACAACATAACTTATTATTTGTTATAACAATACAATAACAACAAAAACCATTAATATTTAAAACCAAATACGGACGCGCTGCTACTTCTTGCCTCTACATGGAAAAGTCAACCATAGTCGCGACCGCACACGTCCGAGTCGATATATACAAGACTCAATCGTGTGGTATCGTAACAGTGGCAGACGTAAGATAGTTTTCTTGCCTGTTCATTTATAAATCCTATAAAAATGACGAAAGCTTATCAGACTTGTGTTGCGATGTAATTTGGTGAAAATCCAACCATATCCACGACCGCACACGAATATCTCAATACAAGAAAATTAACATGTGCGTCAGTTTTCTTGCTCGTTCATTTAATGTTTTGATATATTAGGATAAAGCATAAATTACAGATGTGTTTTGTATTGTAGACGAAAAACCTCGTTTCGTTGTAGGCCAATTACGCATATAAATCGATTAATATAATAAAAGATGAAATGGCGCTGATAGACGAACCATAGTCTTAGGTCCACACGACCGAGTAAGTAATACTAGACCTGATCGTGTGCGACCGGGACAGAAGCAGACATTAATTAATATGTGTTCATGTGTTTGAGTCATTGTTATGTTAATTGTAAAACAGAACAGAGTTACATTATAAAGACAATTATAGAACTATGCTGGATAGCCTAATACAGTCACTGATGCACACGACTCAGGAGGTAATACTAGACTTGGTTGTGTGTGACGAGACCGTAGCAGTAATACTAGTGTTGTTTATTAAATTAACAATTTAAAACAAACAAATTAAACGTGCAACTTGTAAAAATATTTACATCTAATATGAATTACATTGTTAGGGGGCACGTTTTTCGTGCCTCAATTCCACTTGGAATCCGAACATTGTTGCGAGCGCATACCACACAGTAGAATAATACAAGACTCGATGTGTGCCATCGTAACAATAGCAGATATTTAAATTTTCATTTTTAAAAAAAATCTGTTTAACTAAACCTATTATAAATGCAAATACACAAATATGATGCAAGTTAAGCAGGGAGATATTTATTGGTCTGACGCCGAAAAGCCAGCCATAGTGGCGCCTACGCACGATCGAGTGCTTATTACTTTACTCGATCGTGTGCAATCGCGACAGTAGCTGGCATTAGTCCATTCTATAAGAATAGAATCTTTGTTTATTTAACTGCAAAAAATTAAAGACACAACAATAAAAAAATCAAATTAAACTCATAAATTATAACAAAATTATACGTAATGTCGAAAAGACCTTCTTCATGGTTCTGCGCTGCAAAGCCAGCCACAGTCTCCGGTGCACAAAGCCGAGTTGTAATACAAGACTCGATCGTGTGCGACGGGGACAGTAGCAAGCGACAGTTTTGACCGTGCACTTGTATCTTCTTGCTAGTTCATTCCAGGGGGCTTAGCGCCATCTGTTAAAACAGTATTACTATAATAATACTTCGCCTTTACTGGTACAAAAAAGCTGATGTATCATTATACTAATAATGTTTTAAGGAATGGTGGCATCCCCCCTGTAATTTTGTTCACTTTAAGAAGAATATCTGTGTGAATATAAATTAAAGGAATAAAATATACAACAACAGTAAGTTGAAAAAAAAAGCGCTACCTAGTGCTTCTTTATTCATTACACAATCACAGTCTTGGCTCCACACGAGCAACTAGTAATACTAGAATCGATTGTGTGCGGTCGAAACAATAACAGACAATTGTGTGTTTGAGTATTCTGTACGACATCCTGCCAAATAAAACTATGAATAAATACCCAATATGATACATATTAGAAGAAATATTACTTTGTCTGATGTCGAAAAGCCAACATATAGCGACCACACACGACAAGTTAATCGATCGTGTGTGATCGTGATTGTAGCTAATGTTAGTCATGTTTAGACGTGCAAGAAATAAAATAAACAATTAGTTAGTGAAAAAAGTATCTAATTCAAAGTTCAACGTTAAATAGTCAACCTCAGCTTCTTATTACACTGACAAATGAGCTTCTTCATAGTTCTGCGCTGATTAGCCAGCCACAGTCTCGGCGCACATGACGAGTAGTAATACTAGACTCGATCGTGTGCGACGGGACAGTAGCAAGCGATAGTAGTGTTCGTGTACATGTCTTCTTGCTTTTCAATGCTATGAAGTTGTTACAAAAATAGCTGTGAACCTCAAATTGAACTAAATATAAACTAGACAACATCACATTGTAAATAAGCGCTACCTAATGCTTATATATTAATTTAAAAAAAAACAATCCCGGGCACAAACAACCACGTAGTAATACTGGACTCGATTGTATGCGACCGGAACGGTAGCTGACAATTCTGTGTTTCAGTCTTCTGTTTGAAAAGACAGAATGTTCCTTTTTTTCTTATTGAAACAATAAATGCAACTAGTCGTATATAATGCAAGTCAGAAAGACTCTTGGTCTGACTCCGAAAAGTCAATTATAGCGCGACCGCTCACGATCGAGTGCTATACTTTACTCGATCGTGTACGATCGTGGCTGTAGCCGATGTTAGTTGCATTCATCGTTTAAGTTTTCTCTATAATCATAAAAAGCAGTATCATACAAAAATGAAATCATCAATTCTACACATACTACACATAATAAAATATTCACAATAATACACGGTAAAAAGAAGCTATTTTATGATTAAACACTGTATAGCCAACCACAGTCTCCGGCGCACACAACCGAGTAGTAACACTAGACTCGATCGCGTGCGACGGGACAGTAGCAAGCGACAGTAGTGATCGTGCGCTTGTGTCTTTTTGCCCTTCTTTCCTGATATAACGCTATAATGAAATAAATTTCATGAGTAAAATATTTAGGTAGTAGTAGTAGTATATGATTGTGAATATGCGACCGGAACGGTAGCTGACAATTCTGTCTTTCAGTCTTCTGTTTGAAGAAGAATGTACCTTTTCTTTTCTTATTGAAACAATAAATGCCACTAGTCGTATATAATGCAAGTCAGAAAGACTCTTGGTCTGACTCCGAAAAGTCAATTATAGTGGCGACCGCTCACGATCGAGTGCTATACTTTACTCGATCGTGTACGATCGTGGCTGTAGCCGATGTTAGTTGCATTCATCGTTTAAGTTTCTCTATAATCATAAAAAAGCAGTATCATACAAAAATGAAATCATCATTCTACACATACTACAACATAATAAATATTCACAATAATACACGGTAAAAAGAAGCTATTTTATGATTAAACACTGTATAGCCAACCACAGTCTCCGGCGCACACGACCGAGTAGTAACACTAGACTCGATCGCGTGCGACGGGGACAGTAGCAAGCGACAGTAGTGATCGTGCGCTTGTGTCTTTTTGCCCCTTCTTTCCTGATATAACGCTATAATGAAATAAATTTAATGAGTAAAATATTTAGGTAGTAGTATATGATTGTGAAAAAGCACCACCTAGTGCTTCTACGTTAATACGAAACCACAGTCTCAGAAGCACACGACCGGTAGTAATACTAGACTCGATCGTGTGCTCGACACAGTCGTGTGTGTGTATTGTGTGACCGAAACCCTTGAAGGATAATTGTAGGTTTCAGTGCTTGAGTCATCAGTATTAGGAATTAAATTAAAAAAATCTTACCGGAATCAAGTTGTAATATCTCTTCGCTCGCTTGACTCGCACGTTAATTTATTTATTTATTTCAGTCTAAGTTCTAATCTAATCAATATTAGTCAGATTGAACTTGATGAACAATGTAAGAAGTTTCTGGCGCTAAGCTGTTTTCATTAAGATATATCGATAAATGAAATGGTTCCATGAAACGTTTGTCATTTATTGTGTTAGGAAGAGTTTAGGAAATTTTCATAATATTCTATTACAAAATAACAAAATAGGAAGAAATGACTTTATAAAGTTTATGGAAAATAATAAATGGAACGTTCATTTGCTAAATGATAACTTTGCATTTGTTGCTCACTAACTGTAAATTTGTTTAATAACTGTTTATCAACCTAAGAGGAACCCTCTTCGTTATTATGGTTTTTAAATAACAGTAACACACAATATGAAATTATCAAATCTTAAAACATAAAATATACAAATGATACCAATAATACCTGCACTGCAAAAAGGTGTTACTTCATGTTCATACGCTGAAAAGCCAACCACAGTCTCCGGCGCAAACGACCGAGTAGTAATACTAGACTCGATCGTTTGCGACGGCGACAGTAGCAAGCAACAGTTGTGTTCGTGCACTTGAGTCTTCTTGCTTGTTCATTACTAAATAGTATCAAATCCAAAGAAAAAAATATAACGACTAGTAATGGTACATATTGAAATAGTGCTATTTCATGCTTCAATGGCCAAAATTCAATCACTGTTGCGAGGATACTACCAGGTAACAGTGGCAGATATAGTGTTTTGCATGATTGATTTTTAAAGATTCGGAATTCATTGGAAACAATTTTTATTCAAATTGATATAAATGCGTGTAGGCAACTATTATGCACATTCAGTAATCGATTCATCGTGGTCTGAGTGCATATGTACTTTAAACATTATACTCTGCGATCGTAAGTCCTGTCGATAGTAGCATTCGTGCATTTAAGTCTTCTTGTTAATTCATAAAACCAGCAGTGTCATAAAATATGAAATTATCAAATGAGCTACAAAAGTAATGAATTATACAAATAATAACAAAGAAACTATAATGCTGGGGCCACACTTATGGCTAACGTCTTACGCTATTATTAATGCAAAAAATGTCAATAAGTTAAAACTGAGCTGAGTGTTTACCACACCTGAAATTAACGTTCATTGTCGCGTTAATTAATGGATTGTTCCGATAATGTGGCCCAAGCATAAAAAGATGCAATGTCATGGTGAAACGCTGATTAGCCAACCACAGTCTCCGGCGCAAACGACCGAGTAGTAATACTAGACTCGATCGTTTGCGACGGCGACAGTAGCAAGCAACAGTTGTGTTCATCCACTTGTGTCTTCTTGCTTGTTCATTACTGATATTTGGTGAAATTTTCTAAAAATACCTGTAATAAAATAAAATCAAACGAAACAAAAATTTTACAGCTAGTAGTAAAATAGCATTGTGATAAAGCGCTACAAAGTGATTTCGTTCATCAGACAACCACAATCTCGGCTTATAGACCGAGGATTATTACTAGACCAAATCGTGTGCAACCTGAACAATAGCAGTCAATTGTATGTTTGAGTGTTATGATATTCTGTTTATTGAAATTAATAATAAACGCATGTAGTCACACATTTTGCGCATTCAGAAGTGCTACTTCCTGACCTGACGTCGAAAAGCCAACCATAGTTACAACCGGACATGATTGAGTACGTATCTACATTACTCAACCTTGGGCGATTGTCACAGCGGCTGAAATAATCGTGTTCATGCGTTTTTATTGTAAAAAGAGCAGTTTCACAATAATAAAAAACTAGCATATCTACATAATACAATGAACAAATTAAAACAATAGTCTACTGTCAAAAGTGACTACTTTATAGTTCTACTCTGTATAGCCAACCACAGTCGCGGACGCAAACGACCGAGTAGTAACACAAGACTCGTTCGTGTGCGACCGGGACAGTAGCAAAAAATACTAGTGTTTGTGCAATTTAGTCTACTTGCGTGTTAATCACAGAAAAATTGTAATATTTAAGTAAAATGAGTACCAAAGTATTAAATGAATAAAATATAAAACCTCTCGTAAAATCACATAGTGAGAAAGCACTGCTTCTACGCTGATAAGACAACCACAATCTCGGACGCTCGCGACTGTGTAGTAATAATACTAGATACGATCGTGGGCGACCGGGACAGTAGTAGACATTGATAGTATGCTTGCGTCTTCTGTCTATTCAAACTGATAATAAATTCACGGTTTGACACCAAAAAGCCAATCATAGTGGCAACCGCGCACGATCGAGTACTGTATTTATTCCATTATGCGTTGAGGCTCCTAAGAGCTTACTTTGTTAATAATTATATTACTTCATGCTTCTACACTTACATGCCAATCACAGTTAGGAGCACATATAACCAACTATTTATACTATACTCGATCGTGTTTGACTTCTTCATTTGAGAAATTTAGTATAATTTAATGACAATAAAAGTACTCAAATTAAAACAAAAAATATTTTACATACACTAATCGCAATAGCGAGGTTTAAGAGAACGCGCTACTTCATGCTTCTACGTCGAAAAGCCAACCACAATCACGATAGTACACGACCAAGTGCATTGTTTAAAACTCGATCGTGTACGATCGTGACTAGAGCAGGCTGTTGGTGCATTCGTGTGCTTGAGTCTTCTTGTTTGGTAAAATTAGTGTTTGGCCTCGAATTTAAGATGACGTACCAAGTCCACTCACGATTGCACACGACCCTCTCAATCATGTTGAATTTTGGACTCGATCGTGTGTAATCGGGGGTGAGCTTAGTAATTAGACGTCCATGCAGTATTATGTATTTAGTAATCTATGTTAAGTATAAATATAAAAGAAACTACAGTCACATAATATCTAAGACATCATCACTAGCAATTGAATCCCACTTCGCAAAAAAAAATATATGGTTAAAAAAAATCTTATTTACAAAAACTAATTCTTCATACGGAAACGCGCGTTATAAATATTTTTTAAGAACACTCGTTAATTTACGTTTGAAACAAATCCGAAAAATTCGATGTTTCCAAACCTTTTTTAAGGAACCCGGTCTTTCACACAATACACATACAACTAAATTTATGTACCTAACCATGTAAAATTAATCAATAACCAATTGTTAATATATCAACTATCGTAGTTTTACCTAAATTATTGGTTGTGTCATATTTGCTTGGTTTTGAAGATGATTTGTACCGTTAAAATTAGTCTTGTCAATTGAAATGCTTATTTCTTAAGAAGTTTTCATTATCAATAAATTCCGTACGGGTCGAGCTAAATAAAACCGTTTATTAAAACAGCTTCCAAAGCATTTTTTTTAATTTTCGCCGTGTTGGTTGTACACTTTCATTTAAATTTATATATTAGGACCAAAGTTCGTATGCCCTCAAAAAACTTAAAGTACCCTCAAAGGTTAGAAAATACTTCAAGTCACAATAGCGTGGAATATTCTCCTCATCTTTGTGATAAATCAGATACTAGCATTTAGAAGCAATATGGAGTCGATTGAGAACCGAGCCAGAACACGCATAATACATTCAATAATTTCATTGCCTCCAAAGAACAAATTAAAGAGTAGGTATTTGAGAAATGCGTCCTGCCTGTGCTAACATAAGCAGCTGAGACATAGACACTAACTTCGGGATTGGTGAACCAATTCGCAGTCAGTGTTAAATGTCACTGAAAGTGCAATGGAGTGAATTATGTTCGGGGTCTCTCTTAGAGATAAGATCAGAAATTTGACGACCCTTTCAGTGTAGTAGTCGAGATATCGGCTGATGATATTAGCAGAAAACTAATATCACCAGCGGGCCATGAGGACGTCACCACTCTACGCCGATATTATTTTTGTTCAAAAGCCTATTGTTGAACGTAATGGTTCTATAGCAGGTATATTTATAAATAAATAAATACAAAAACCAAATACAACGTGGTACACTACACAGTGAGAGAAGTAAATAACCTGTCAGATACAAACAAACAAATAAAACGGCTTAGTCACGTCCATAAGGGCGTAAAAACGGGTAAGCGGGATCGTATTAAGCTTATATGTTATTTATTCATTTGGCAATTATAATGATAACATACCGATGTGAGAAGTACCTACTTAAAATTCATTTTCACTATCATTTTCAGTCTATATTATATATTGAGTATATTTATATACATAGTATTAGTATGGATTTAATTTTATGCTATAATTACTTGGTGGTAGACTTGGTACTAAGTTGTCTAGAAAGATACCACTGCAGTGCCAGGTATCATCCCGTGAAATAGAAGTCTTTTTACTTCAGTGTTTCGGGATTTAGAACTGTAGCTTGTATAATTACCAATAGTCCAGTCTTATACCCGGTTATTTAGCCTAGCATCTGTCGCCTCGGGTAATAAACGCAGCCTAGTGTCGGCAGAAAATAATAGCAGTCATTGTTATTAATTCTACCAACACTGCATTTGTCATAGTCAGCTTGGCCAGGCGTATCACTAACCACCAAGTGAGTGAACTAGCCGTTCACTTTATGACATAAAAAAGTAACTTCTAGGTTATACACTCGATATACAAGATCATTCGAGACACGTATTAGTATCCATTCATTGTGTCTACTACGTGTAAGCTTACACAAAAGACGCATAGCAGGGTATTCAGACCGACATGAACATTGCAGCTACAATTTCCACAACCGTCAACTGTCCGTGACACATCCAATGAATCGCCATTGTACTCACATGGTTTCCACATGCTTTGTACAATTACGAAAATTATATATTTTCCATTAATTTGTCAGAATCACTTCACTATATAGTATAAAACAAAGTTTTTTCCCCATGTCCCTATGTGCGTTTAAATCCTTCAAACTTTTGTCTTTTGAATCAACAATTTTGATGCAGTTTTTTTAATAGATGGAGTGATTCAGGAGGAAGGTTTATATGTATAATAACAGCCATTAAATAGTGGAGAAATACTGTTGATTTAATAAAGATCTATATGGCCCTTTACAGCATATGATTTAAGTAAATATTTTCGAAGATATTACAGGTTTAAAAATTGCTGTAAGTAGCGTTGCGCTGGTACCGGCCTACAGGGCAGACGGGTGCGTGCCTAAGGAATATCACCATTGCACCCGTGCAAAGCATGGGTGAGTCGCTAGGTATTGAATAAATTTTGGTTATGTTTTAAAGTGTTTTGGTTGAAATTTTAAATAAGGATGTATATTATGCAGGTTTTTTAGTGAATCTGGATAATTTTTTGGCTACTTTAGGTTATATCGTTCTCGAAACCTACCATTCAAAGGCGCCTCTTATTATCTGATTAATCGGACCGCCTATTTGCTGTTTTTCTAATTTTCAATTGCACACGAAAAGCTAGCCCACGTTTTTATGACTTATGCTCTATTTTACGCCGATTAAAAACTGTAGCCTTTACTAGTTTTCGTTTGTAGTAATGATTTTGCAACCAATAAGTAGTAGTTATAGTAATTATTAATATTACGTACCTTCATTAAGAAGCGGCAAAACGTCAGCATCGGGCCTGCCAGCTGGGCACAGTGGCAACACGGGTGACGAGGAAGCCGGAGCCCCTTCTGTCTCCACCTGCAACACGATCATATTAATCATCTGGTTCAAGAAAGCTTTATTTATGGCTAAAATATTGTTATCATAAAAATGAAATACCTTATAAATAAGTTAGAAGAGCGAATCTTAAAAAGTTGCATGTGTTTTTGTTGAAGCAAGCCCATGACAGATAAGTTATGTTATTAGTGGTGATGGTTAGCGATTTTGTTTTAGGAAACCTATCAATCACCGTTTTTGAAAACTGTTTTTATATAGGAGGCAAACGAATAGTAAAATGACTTAAACATTTTACAACTAATGGACCAAAATATTAAACGCTTAACAGAAACACCATGGCTTACACTTCAACAACATACATTTATCGATACGACTGATAAACAAAAATTTTATATAAACATTTTTTTAAGGAAATCGAACCCTTAAAGACAGAAGAGAAAGAAGCCATATATATTTAAATTTAACATTAACTAATGTATAATATTAATAAGGCTACATAAGATATTATTAGTATGCTTTTAAATCAACTTTACCTCAGGTGATGTGATACAAAAGTGGGAATCTGTTTCCCACTTTTGTGATCTGTATAATTATGATAAATAAGTGTGATTTGAAAGGCAAAGCTCACCTGATAGCGTTAAAATGTATGAATATATTTTTTTTATGTAACCAAATGTACAGGACGGTCACGATGTTCACCTGATGGAAAGTGATACGCCTGATCATGACAGGGCAGCCTTGATGGATAACAAAATCTGATGGAAATTTATTATTCTACATCAAAGCCGCACTGTACCTGACACCTGAGACAACAGATGTTAGGTCTCTTATACCGGTAATTTCACCAGCTATAGTGCCCTCATCCCGAAGTGCAAAACACTTCTATTTTACGGGACGATATCTGGCACTGTACTGCGGTAGTACCTGCCTAGACGACTCAGTATCGAGTCTACCTTCCAGTTATACACTAACAAAGCTTTCCGTAGTCATATTGTTCAAATTGTTGCTTTTCCCAATCTAAATACAATCGGAAGATTTTTTTTATCTTGAAACCCATATATGGGCCGGTCGGTTTAAGTCATGCCAGAATATCGTCATTCCCTAAAGGTTAGGTAAGGTTAGGCATTTGGTAAGGTTAGGTTAGAGATGTAATACAAATAGTTTGGTAAAGCGATTCAAAAAGTTAAGAAAATTTCACATAAATCATATGTTTATTATCGAAACTCAGCTCACTTTCTGACAAATGCGAATCAATGGCTAGTGTTGAGTAAAGCATAATGGTATGCTAAAATTCGAGAGTTTAACGTGGCAGCTTTTATCAAATACCCAAGAAGCCATTATGTACATTTATACACTATCAATCAATATTTAAACGATTAATGTAATTAAATGTAATCTTGAAATAACACAAAATAACGACTGGTATTAAATTATACTGGTGACCTAAATTCCTATTAAAATAAGACTACTGACGTCTGAATTTTAATTAAATATTTGTGTAATGTTAATTCAAACAATGCCAATGGAATCTCAAAGAACCATCCGAACCGGGATTTAGGAAAATATTGTTTCACTAGACCAGGTATGAATTTAAGCTTCATTATTTACCGCCGTGTCGACAGCCAATCTCTATAAAGAAGCAACATTAAATTTAATTATAGCACCCACCTGATTACATTGTTTGAAATAATATGTGTTTGTTTTTCTTTATCGCGCTGCAATAAAATAATCTGTCTGCAAATAATCTATTTTTACTAAACTGTGAAATCTAGTTAATAAATGTCTTCAACAAATACTAGTCCACTGTCGGACAGAGGTCCCTCCCATGGTAAATAAATATTTAAAATTAACTTATTTGTTTAACTTTTAATGATATAAACACTTTCTGATTGATTGTGTTTATAATGCGGATAGATAACTCTTCTTGCAGAACATTAAAAAGGTTAAGCCTACGTGTACGTCTAAAAATAAAGCCAAACTACTTTTTCATATATTCACACAAACATTCATCAGCAGACCATCAACGGTGACCATTTACCTTAACAATCCAATGTCGACGAAAATTTACATATTTTATTATTATGGATATTAGTGTACATACGTTACATTAATAAAAACACAGGCCTGCGCGCAACTCAACTCATACATTCGAAACACACACAAGCATACCAGTACGTAAATAAAATGATTACTGTGGAATGAAATTTTACTACTTCACAGCACTAAACAAGCTCAATTTCCTTTGATTGTTCACAAATCATAGCTAGAAATAGTACGGCTTTCGGTAACCAACTATTAATTAGCTGTATTACCGCGGAGAGAGGGCCGCTGATCGAACTGCCGTGGAATGTGGACAAATGGATACGCAACGCGCATTACATTTGGCAAACTAGTAAACAAACCGAATCACAGATTACGCTGCGTGTATTATGCAAACGAATTCATTGTTGCCGACCACACAGCAACATCTCTTGGAACCACACTTCGATATCGGGATATGAATAAATATCATTTTATAAATAAACAAAAATAATAACAATCACGTTGCGGCTATGCTGACATAGCTTTGACGTTATTTATAAATAATATAATGCTAGAGTTAAATGTTGAAACCAAAATATGAATTTATTATATTGTTTTACAATTAAATTAAAAGCTCACACATGTAACACTGCTAAAATCCAGAATAAAAAATAAGTTTACCATTTAAAAACCAACGGACAAGCATACGAAATTATTTTTTTTCGGCTTCCTTTAATGAAAGAAAATAAAAAATCATTGCTAATTGACAAAAAATAGTTTTTTTTAACTTTAATGATTTCATTGCCCTAGGAAAAAGCTGTAGTTTTTGTAGGGCGATGAGAATTCAGAAAAAAATAAGTTCTGTAAAAATTAAACGTCGAAAGTAAAAATGTATAGATACGCCTATACATTAAAAGATATGCCCAGGTAGCCAAAAAAAAAATTAGAAATATATACGCATATGAAGCATGATTCGAAAGAAAGAATAATAAATAAATATTTTTTGTAACAATATGGGAAAATGACTGCGCAGCGTTCATTCCTTTGACATCTGCCTCTTTCTACAGTGAACATATACTATCATGGAGAAATCACAGGGAAGGATATATCCTACTTTTTTCAAACGGGTTTGACCCTTTGAGGATAAACTGGACGGTAATATTTTATGAATTGAAGCTTTTACGACCAGACTACCGAGCTAGATTCATTCGGATTCAATTCCAGATAGAGATTGTCGGAAGTTTTCAAAGGTCGGAAGTTTACATACATCCAAACATGTTTTGAAAGAAACAATCACTATTTGGGATTATGCATTTTTTTTGTTATCTATTTAAAGTATTTCGTAAACTCCTATTACATCTTTGCAAAATAACTTACTTATCGTATCACCTATAGGGTGGTAACTTGAGCATTACTCGTAGGTTAAAATAAATTTTTATATAATTTTTAAAAATATTTTACAGCTTGTAGTAAAAAGCAGCCATGCCCGACCTGATACTCTCTGTAATATCGATCAAGGAAATGGTTTAGGGGATGGAAATCATAAGTTTATGAATTTTTATATCCTTAATTTATATTATTTCATATGGTTTGTAACCATTTTACCTAAAATATATACATACAAAAAGGAATAAAATTGTTGAAACAAATGTACACTTTATAAATTACAATCATGTGCTGTCCTTACTTATAGTCAGTAATAACAAAAAATCTCACAGCAATTCATACTATATTTCAAACCGGAAAAAAACTAAGACAAAGACAATAATCACATAATTCATATTTTTAATTGATATTATAGCCAAATTAAAACACTATATCAATCTATCCTTTCTGGAATAAAGTCATGTTTATATATAGGTTATTATTATGTATTGTGTTTGTTTTTCTCAGTTACAGGTTGTTCTCAGTAGATTCATTTGTCATGGGTATCCGAGTCAAGGGCCTACCGTAGGCCTAAATAAATTCGCAAACATTTAAATTTAACTTAAAGGTTAAAGTTTGCTTAATAGGTGAAGTTGAAGTTGCCGGGTTATATAGTGGAGAATAAGTTAAATGAAATGTTTACCTAATCGTCGTGATTGATTCAAGAGCAATGTCTCTTCAACAAATAGTTTCACCTGGGTCATAATTCCCAGTTTTAAATACGCCAATTCATGTATGACATTCTACTTTTTAAATATCTAATACCATTATTGGTTTCCATTGACGTATTAATATAAAATTTTGTATCTCAAATGTTGTAGAATTTCTAAACTGGTATTCACCTACCAATTTGACGGTCGTTTAACAGATGACGTAATGGTTTATATATCTATTGAGACACAATAAGATAGCATTGGCGCATTTTAAAGTTAGCGGAATCAGGGCCCTGAGTAGTCGGCCCTGAGTAGTCTGTGAGGGATGTAGCCTGAATATTAATGAACTCCTATGAAGGGCCATAATTATCCGTAGTAAAAAACACAAGTCCTTGATAATTTCAGATCTGAGTACAAAAAATAATTCAAAGATCTATGATATATCAACGGTCGCCGATGCTCTTCGCCTCGTTATGTAATTTATACTTGCGAATTCGAATGCCTACACTGAATTTTCCTATCCAACGGTAGATATAATTATAACGATGAAATGAAACCAGATGGTTTCAATTTATCATCATAATTGACCCACAATACCCCTAAGTGAACATAACTGATAGATCAACCTATCAAAATGTGGCTTGTTTCTCACCATATGATCCCCAATTGCCTTCGATAGCACAGTCTTTTTTCATAACCTTATCTTACAACGTGAAAATAGGTTAAAAGTGAACATGATTGCGTGCTTCTTGTGAAGTTACATTTGCTATCTCAATACTCAGACCTCAAGAAACAAAGTAAACATAACTTTATTCTCCTTTAATTACAAACACGTTCTAATTTCGATATTTTAGTTAACAACACCAATTTAAAATGTATTAACTTCACTGTTGGAATTTAAAAAAATACTGTTGCTCTTAAGTTGTGTAGTAACTTTTGTTTAATTTTACCAGTATCTCAATAATTGTTAAAATATATTTAGAATTATTGTAGTCTGATATAATTCAATATTATAATAACAAGTAATTATCTACAATTTAAGTTTAGCATCACAAAGCAATTCCAGAAATTAATATTTCTTTCTTGCAAGTTCAAGAAAATATATTTTGAAACCCAAGTTAAATTCGGCTTATTCAATAATATTACACCTTTGTCACAGTGCCATTTTAACATTGTTCAACAAATTATGCGATTCGGTAAATATATGCTGCTAGATTGTTAAATGCATATGATTGGACGCATACATTATGTAAATGTAATTTTGTCTGTCAATTTCACTCGCTTCTGCAAAGCCTATTATTATGATGACACGGTGATGCAAAACGTGTAATAGTATCATCGTCATCATTACAGCCTAATTATGTCCACTGCTAAACGAAGGCCTCCCCTAATGATTTCCACTCGGACCGATCCCTTGCAGTTGACATCAATCTGCTACCCGTCACCTTAACCAGATCATCCGTCCATCTGGTTATGGGTCGGCCTACGCTTCGCTTTCCGTTACGTGGACGCCACTCGAGAACCTTTCCGCCCAATCGCCATCGGTTCTACGATTATGTGCCCTGCCACTGCCCCTTCCACTTGCTAATCCTCTGGGCTATGTAGGTCACCCTAGTTCTCCTACGGATATCCTCGTTTCGGATTTTATCGCGTAGAGAGGCACCTAACATAGCCCTCTCCAAGATAGGCAGGCTGAGCAACTACTGATACAACTATTACCTCTGAGATGTAGTTTGTTAGTGGAATCGATGGCGAC